>QLSS01000604.1:3903-20741 GCA_024372645.1 Trichomalopsis sarcophagae | reverse complement strand
ATATATATATATATATATATATATATATATATATATATATATATATAAGTTTGTATTCGCCCGTATGTGTATAATTTTGTATGAATTATTCTTTTACTAACTTTGATCGTAAATTTCATATTTACCGTAATTTCCCAAAATTTTCTTAACAAAATAATTTTATGCAAATCTGATAATGAAAACGTGATCAGCGACCCCACAAACAGTAGACAACCGATCTGTTATCAATTTTTTATTAGATTTTCAAAAGTCGGTTTAAGGTGGGTTAGGTCCCCTTAACAGAGGGAAGACAAAAATTTTCACCCCGCTTTAGCTCAAACTTTTTTGAACACGCTTGGAATGGACGATTTTCTATCCTACTTTTAGGCATGAAAAAAGGACTATTTCATGTGCGCGTTGGGAAAAACTATTTACTATGGAGAAAAAAGTTATTCAGTTTACAACGTCGGCGAAATTATTTGATTAATCGATGCCTGTCTCGAAGAACATTACTATGTCATAACGTATAAATCACAGTCCAAGAATAACATTTGTTGGACAGTGAGTAGTATCATGAAATGATTATTAGTTCGCGATTACTGAAAATATATTGATAGAAAAAAAGACTATTTGCTTTCTAGACATGAATTAAAGATAATAACTAATTTTGATAGATAAAACGGATGTTAGAAATTTAATAAACTTATTCACGATATACATAAAGATTAGTGTAACTTTGAGCTATATTTTTCCCGCGACACGGATGAAATCCGGTATTTAGCAGGACTAATAATTAGACAAATTACCTGGAATGTTTACAAATGATTCACCGAAGTTCATCAAATATTAATGCGGACAGAGATGTTATGTTTCACGCGTCAACGCGTAAATGTTACGACGCAATGTGCCCGCTATTGAGGAAAAATCGATACAAATAATTGCATTGTGCACGTCAAAAGCAAAACGAGGTTACGAATGAATCTGTTAGTTAAAGAAAACACTTAACGAAGTGCGTCCTAGGACAACCGACTGTGGATTATGTAGCCATCCCAGCCGGGTGGCTCACAGCGGTCTTTTTATGTCCTTTCGGAGGCAGGTAAGATATTAGTACTATAACGAGTTGACTAACGTGCTCTCATTATGTCTCTCTCCTCCGAATAGATGTGTGAATAACTATAATTCTGCATGTACATATCCATGTAAACATGTACTATATTTCAGCAGCAAGGTAAGTGAGAGTTCACACTTAAGCAGCTAGCAATACGGAGAGAGCCGCGCGCGTGTGTGAGTGTGTCACGTGAGAGAGAGAGAGAGAGAGAGAGAGAGAGAGAGAGAGAGTGGGAGAAAGCCCGCATGCTCGAGCTGCCACTCTCCGCTAGATAACTTTGCTTTTCGGCTATTGTACGGTGCGGTCTAATTTTCCTAGAGAGATCCTGCGATTGCGATCCGTGTCCGCGCCGGAGATCTGTACGTTATCTACGAGAAGTCGTGTCCTGTCGTGTCGCCGGGTACGATCTCGTTTAATTGTGAGACCCATCTGTGAGTTCCGCACGAGTAAAGCAGCTATCGCTGCTCGCCGTCCCGCTGCACTCATCTGCGCGACCAAGGCCACGAGGCATCACCTGCGCTGACCAGCGAGAGCCCTATTGTCCGTTTTCGCCATCCAGGTCGAGCCACGAGGCATCATCTGCGCCGCCCAGCGAGGGTCCAGTCCTCTAGCTTGTGTATTCGAGAAAAGCCACGAGGCACACGTTCGAGCGAGCCAGCGCGGAAGTATTTGTAAGTACCTACTCGTTTGCTGATCTCTCTCTCCGTAGTAAGCCTAGCTTTGTCTCTCTCTCGCTTGCGCTGCATTTGTTCGTAGGTTTACGATTACATAAAGCATAGTTCATCTCTTATCTATCTTGTTTATTTCTCGCCTGACTCTCCGCTTTCCCCGCGTTCCCTTCTCTCGAAGACGCAAACGTCATATTCGCGATTAAGCTGCGCAGCATTAAAACTCACGACGCCGCCGCGGGCACACGTGCACGAGGACGTGCACGTACAGCATACTGTGCTACGGGCCAGGCTTCGAACAGCCTTCAAGAAGCCTGCAACGAGTTGCTCATTCGGACCGTCGTCAATTCCTCTCAAATACTTTATACACGGTTAGCAAACACCGTTATAGTACATGCGCTGAGTTTTCACTAAAACGAAAACTCACCGGATCATTTCAGCAAGGAAGATCCCAGGTTACACTTTATTAGTGATAGAAGAATAAATGTTAAAATGTTTAATACTTATTTCTTGTGAGACCGTACCCGTTCGGTTTGAGCTATCTACATACTTCTCCTCGGAACCTTGTAAGAGACACGTGGCGCAGCGTTTTTTTGCCTCTCGAGGTTGATGCTTTTGCTATTGAAGATGAAATCTAACTAACTGCAGCGGCATGAGTCTGTATCAGCCAGAGAGAGAGAGAGAGAGAGAGAGAGAGAGAGAGAGAGAGAGAGAGTAGCAGCATGCAGCAGAAGCACAACCATAAACACGTGCACAAGCACACGAGGTGCTCCGTTACATACAAATATATAAACACACGTACACGCAAATGCACAAATGAATGCATAAACATACGTACAACACAGGCAGACACACGCATTTTTCTCTTTCTGTCTTACAATATATCCACCCATCCATCTATCCATCTATTTATCCATCCATTTATCCTTTCGTCTATCTATTTATCTATCAATCAATCAATCTATCTATCTGTCTATCTATCAATCTATGTATCTCTTTATCTATCTACAAGTTCCTAACTATTTTTTTTGTTGATGTGATTCTGATTTTCAAAATCTCTCTACATTATACAAAAAGTTTCGCTGCCGCTGCCGCCGTCACCGGTTCAAGAATTCTCCCCCTCAATTTCTCCCCTCAATTTTCACCCTCATTTACTCCATCTCACCTAGACTCCCGCATTTACTATACACTGAGAAAAGATGGGCTCACCAGGATGGTCTGCTTGTGAACCGCAGTACTCTCATAAACGACTTGTGTTGAAATTTGAGGTTCTATTTCCCGACTGGAAATAGGAGGTGGCGCTGCCTTGGGCCAGCAGTAGTCGCCCTACTGCCACTTAGGAGTTGATCATGGCTGCCACAGAGGCACTACTGTGACATGTAATGGGACGCTGACACGTTAGCCGAAAATTAACTTGGCTGGCCGGTAGTTATTGATATTTTGAAATTGCAAATAACTTCAGTTGAATTCTACTTATGGAACGAATAACTAATTATATTATCCATAAATAAACGGTACATCGATAAATTATATACTTTACGCAGCAAAATTAGTTAATTGAACATGCGTATGTCAGATTAGATTTCGGGGTTATGGAAGCACACGACAGCCTTGGCTCAAACGCACAGTATGCGTTTGCCACATTAGCGAACAGACTGAACAGACGCACTCTTACACAAGTCGACTGAGAGAATGCACCTGCGTTTAATATTGTACGCACATGCGTAAACAGCAGCATCATTACCCGAGTGAGGTAAATCGTGCGTGCCCGCGGTGGCCTAGAGCCGAGCCAGGTGGGGGCACCATTACATTTTCAATGTGGGTCAACCGTGGCAACCACAGAGGAGCCATCTCTTTTAGCGTGGCAGCCCCGCTAACACTTCCAGGTGGGTTGCGAGCTGCGGCATAGCGGCGGGAGCGATATAATGCACAAGGGGCACTATACGTCCCAACACGACAGGACATCAGTCCCCCTGCGAAAAAAGCCTACGGTGACCAGCAGAGGACAGCAAATGCGCCTATATTTTTCAGTGTAGCTCGAATTGACATCTTGTAGAATAATTTAGTGAAACATGTATGCAATTTGCAGATAGAACAGGGTTGGATGAGTAAATAAAAATAGAATTCAAAATATAGACAAAGGTTGAACAAAAGGAAAAATAGAAAGCTATCAAAGTGTTCCGGACGTAACCGAGGGCTATGATTAACATTGATTTCACAGTTTATTTTTGAACCTCATTGTAGTCTTGTCCCATACAATTTTTGGTGCCAAAACCAGGGAACTATTTTAACTAGGAAATTTAGATTTTGGGACAAGCGATAGTTTATTTAAATGAAAAGTATACGATGTGAGTGACATGTCTATTGAGAGTTGAAATTGAAAATATATTGCCTGTTGAATTTTTCTAGGACGAATTTTGTTGCGGTTATTTTCTACGGAGTCACTTCGACGCGAACATTCGAACGACGAGGCTACTGGGTACAGCAGTTACGGCATCGCTGTTTAAAGAAAAGTGCATTACTTAGCACGACTAGGAACGATCATCATCACGACCCGGAGTGGAAAGCAACCAGCAGAGAAGTATCATCCAGAATGGCTACTTAAAATGATAAGAACGTATATGCGAAGATTTCTATTTTACGCAGTTATGCTTTCGTATTCGCATTTGAATCGGTTTTGTTAATAATTGTTGGATAATAATTTGACTTCGATATGAAGAGTTTATTGTGCGAAGTAGGATTTCATGACGGAAAACGAAAATATTTGTTGATTGATAGTTAGTCGCAGTAGGCTTTCGAGGCACTGCGACGAAAACAATAGAAATTTAAATGCGCAAACTTTTCACGCAGTAGGTTTTGGAGGCGCTGCGATATAGTTAAACTGAATATAATTTGATTTCTTTAGCACGTTTAAAATTAATTTGTATAATTTAGTAAGATAAAAGAAAATAATGTGGTTTTAGGGAAATAAATGATTTCACACGACTCTAAATTGCTTTAATTCTGATAATTGCTTTGCTGATTGCCTAGGGCGAAGACGAATTGGCGTGGCTCTTGTGCTGAGTTGGGTAATTTTTTGTTTTGTAAATTGTGGACAGTAAGACATTTCTGTGATAGTCATCGTGAATTCTGTGAGCAATAGGCCATCCGCGGAAGCACGCACAGGGATGAGCTGCATGATAGTAACTAATATGTAATATTGTCAATAGGGATACCAAATCTGTGTACCGGTGACGTTTTTGATGTGCGAAAAAGCTCTTGTAGTACGTGGAATTCGGCAGTGCGATTCCACGGCTGTAGCGCCTCTTGGGTTCAGGACGACTCGTGGACGTACTGAAACTGTTATAGCACCTTGGTTAAGAGTCGCTCTGCGCTAAGGTATTTCGAATGTCGAGGCCGCAGTTTTATATCGCGATTGATATAGATGAACTGACAAATAAGGAAAATGCTAGACGTTATTTGAATGCGAATGCGAAAAGCGTGGCTGTTTTGATTAGGCAGAAAGTGTTCGATGCACGATGCACATAATGTAATTTGGATTGCGGAAGTCCGAACTGATAGTGGCGAGTATATCAGGCCTGCGCATGAGTTAATTAGATTGTTAAAAGTAATCGGTTTCGAAGTATGAATTTTTGGGACGTATGTTTGGGCGTATGCATGTATGTGTGTTCTTTACATTTTATTTTGTACTTGTGTTCGATGCCATTTCCCTTCTTTAAGTTTACGCGGTTTTCTTGGAGGCATAGGGCGAATGTCAGGGATTATGTACTTTTAAATCCGTGCTAGAGTTTAATTGTACTGGCAGCACATATTTGATATTAATATGTAGTATGATGTGTGGTACAAAATTACGGAGATTTAGTACAAGGGGGAGAATTGTTCCGAATGTAACCGAGGGCTACTAGGGATAAGAGCAAGAGTGGCTTATTTATTCTTTATTGATAATATTTTGTACTAATTGGTAGTTTTAGCGAACGTTTCTCCGTCATTTGGCTCTCATATGCGCAAATCGACAAGGCGATTTGTGGCTTCAGGCCAATACGGTTAGAAGTGGTTTTATAATCATTCCTAAACTGGCACGACCTCCTCTAGGAGTTTTACTCTGCGGATTTCGAAGGTCACTTTTAGTGCGAAGAGGATAAAGGGCCGATCTGTGACTGCCAGGCCAGAGAGTCGAGTGGCGGGAGGCGTTCGCGTGGGCACATGACTGCGTGTGTATAGCTATACGTATGGAGGAGCGCGCGCACTGCTTCGAGTCCCTTAGCGAGCCCTCGGGAAATTGCTTTTGTTTTAGTCGGCCCCAATTTTTGGCGGCATTTAATGTGTAGAGCGTCAGTTCTCGGCGACAACTAGTGAGAGAAGGTCACACCAGGACCTGATCATTAGGGGATTTCAATAAAGTCATAATATCTGATCAACATTGATTTTACAATTTATTTTCGAACCTTAATGTAGTCTTGTCCCATACAAAAAGGTAGAGATCGTGACAGACGTACAAACAATTAAAATGCAATAATTTTAGTAAGACAGATTCAGAGATCGGAAATAGAGATGAAACCTGAAAAAAGAGATAGATGGTATATAAAGGTGCAACTACTGTACCTGGCACTGAGCGCTCCGGTCCCTCTCTACAAAAAGCATTGCGCTTCCGTACTTATGACGTTGTAAATACAGCTGTGATCAGAAATTCTCTGCGTAGATCCACATAAGAAGTTTTAAAAAACATACTGGCAATGGAGCGGGTGTCAGAAAAAAAGAAATAAAGATAAAAATGGAAATTTACTTAGAGATAGTAATAAATTAGAAGTCTCAAAAGATACAAAATAATAAAAATATAGATTTTAATATAGATGAAGTTCAAGCTAGAAATGTTATAATGATATTAAAGATAAGAATAGAAATCACCATCAAGAAAAAGGGAGGACGGGAATATGGGTAAAGACGCAAATATGGGTCGAGATATCGATTTCAACAAAAACTTTAAAAAAAAAAACGTAATGACAAAGATCGGAGATAGATGGGATATCTGAGGATAAGGAGATAAAGGCAGAAATCAGGATAACGATGAAATTTGTGATAGATCCAGAGTCGTAGATAAATGTATAGGGATGTCGATGTAGTCAGAAATAACGATAACAATAGAAATGCGTATGAAAAAGAAGACTAATACAGAAGTAGATAGACAAAGTTCAAGATAAAGATACAGGTAAGTCGCTAATAGTTATAAAAATGTAGATCTACATAATAATTTGAAGAAAGACAGAGAGACAAAGAAAATTAAATTGTAGATAAAGGTAACGACAGATTATCCTTGAACGACAAATTAGTTTTAAATGTATAGCCAGCAGAAATAGAAATCGCGACAGAGATCAACATAGGTAAAGAAACTAAATCGAGAATATAGATACAATCAGTGAACAGAAAGAAATAGGGATGATAAATCGAAAGGATCAAATGAAAACTTCAAGATAGAAATACAATAAGAAATTGGGATAACGATGACATTCGTGATAGATTCGGAGATAAAAGTAGAGATAGCGATAAAGATAGGAACAGAGATAGCGTAGATTATAAATGTAAAATATGAAATTTAGATATAAAGTACAAGAGAAGGATAAAGAGAGAAAAAGAAATAGATTTTGGAGTTGTTAATGGTTAGTCAGAGAGATGAACGAAGAAGTAAAATACTAATAAAGAGGTAGATACAAATTTAAAGTTTAAAATAAAGATAGAAGATTAATAAAAAGATAGATATAAATAAAATTTAGTATAGAGATCGATGATCTGGATAGAGTTAGACATAACAATAATATAAATTCAGATTAATATTAACGAAAGAATAGAGATGGTGATGCAGATAATGATAGCGATGAGATCAGTGATAGAGGCAGAAACAATATGGAGTCAGGAATATGAATAATAATATAAATTAACTAATATCAAATTAGACTCAGAGACATCAAGGTAAAGTCAAAGGTAAAGACAGCGATAAAGACGGATACAAATATTATACGGCGTAATAGCTAATAAAAATCAGAATTAGGTCTGAGTTCGACATCAGGATAAAGGTACAAGTTATTCAAATATGAAGTTACCGATGGAGATACTGATTGAGTTGAAGTTGATGATACAAATTACAAAAAAAAAAAAATTAATAGTTGTAAGCTTGAATTTTGACATAAATATTATAATTTGAATTTAAAATGGTATCAACATTGTAGCCTTATTTTCAAATTACATAGAAAATTTCGATTATCACTTAAAATTTGAACTTGGGGGGGTTGACGAGCGAAGCGAGCAGGGGGAACCCCCACCCCTGGTCATCTACAAAAAATGTTTTAAATTATGTGACTAAGTAAACAGTTAAAATAATTTTTTTTAAATAATTTAATTTAATGGTCGTATTCAAAGAATGAATTGTCTTAATAAGGGACCCCTTCCTATCAAGCATAAAAGGATTCAGCTACTTGTTGTGATCCGCCTATGCGGTGTACGCTGAGTAGCCGAGGTTTGATCTTTATCGCCGATTAGACGAATTTTATTGCCAAGGTGACCTTTACACGCTAGTTTAAAGTTTAGCAGGGCTTGGTTAGAACTAATTACGCGCAGGCAAAAGCCATATTTGTTACAATAACAAAAAATTTTTTATCCACTTTTAGGTAATTTCGGTAACTTAACTTGTTGCTCACTTTAACTGCTGTGTCATCCCTAGTACGATTGCTATTCAAAAAATGTTTTGTACCCGAAGATGATTATATACTTCATATTTGAGATTTTTTAATTTTTTAGTTCTAAAAACATACTTTTGATTTGTTTCAGTATTATCAGCATGCTCGAATTAAAGCATTAATAAAGATGTATCCGGAACTAGCTTCTGAATTTACTGAAAGCAGTGTTAAATGTTTGAATTATCCAAGACCAATAAGTGAACCTTCTTCTCCATCATCATCACGCCATACTACTCCAGCTGCATCAGTTCAAGGATCGGATGATGAAGATGAATTCGACGAAGAAAAAGAAGTATGTTATGTTGCTTATATTAATATTATACATAATTTCACTGTTTATTGATTCGATTTTATAAACTACCTAGTGCTTACAAGTTTTAATATAAGTTTGTAAAATGTTATGGTTGCAATTGAGATTTTAAATTTGGGCTTTATAACTGAAATTTATAGGAGAGGTTAAAGTATTTAGGGGGTTTAATATAATATGATTACAGGATACGTTGTTAGAAAATAAAGAGAGGTACTGCTGATGAAAAATATAGGGTAGATATGATTTTGGAAAAAGGAGCGTAAAAAGAGAGGAGAAAGAGGAAGGGGTGAAAGGACGGTTGATAATGATAGTGAAGGTAAGTAGGGCAAAAGAGAAAATAGAGTAAATGAAAGAGAACAAAAATGATTCCATATATCCATAGTTCGTGAGAACACACCGAAAATAGTGAGATTACATAATACAATATTAATTTATACTTTTGTCAAGGTATATGCTTACATCATGTTATAACACAGTCGGAATGTAATAACACTGTCACTAAAATAAAACTTAAAGTTAGGTTGTTTCATAACAGGTCAATCTCAAATAGATGTTGACGAACCATTCTTTTGAAACTCGCGTAGGATAGTGCGTGACGCAAAGATGATGGCACACCGTCGGAGTGGCGAGTTCCGGTGGCTCTCCTCTATATGTAGGACGTGGTTGAAATCCAATACGCATGATTTTATACATAAGCAGTGCAATGCAGTACTGCCTTCGCAAGTCAGTTCGGAACCAGTCCAGGCGTTTTCGGTACGGAGTGATGCGCTCATCCCTCCTAACCCCGAAGACATATCTCATGCATGAATTATTCAGTCTGTGTAGTCTCGTCCTTTGCTCGTTCATTGCATCTAAATATGTCACAGAGCAGTAGTCAAGATGCGGCAAGACCAGTGCATCAACTAGTCGCTTGAGAAGAGTCTCAGTGGTACAGGCCCTGATAAACCACAAGCTGTACAGGGTTTTGTTGACTTTCTTTGCTATTAAGTTTATCTGCGGTTTCCACATTGGACCACTATCAAGTATAACACCGAGACTCGTCACTTCGCCACTAAAAGGGATGCGGACTCCGGACCACATCCCAATGCCTGGCAAGCTCATATCGTCAACGATATTGCCATTCCTTGGTCCGAATAAAATTGCTTTAGTTTTGCCTGCATTATGGCGCAGACCGGCCCCCTCCGCCCATCCAGACACGAGCTCCGCCGCATCAGTCAGTCGAGTAATACCATCCTGGATTTTCCCTGGTCGTGTGCAGATAGATTTGGAGATCATCTGCATAAAAGATGTACTTAACCGTACTGCCAACAGTAGAGTCGCTTGAGTCGCTTGTGGGGTCTGGTGTAAAATTGTCTTTCATTAGGTGTTGTAGGTCGTTGAAAAAAAGGCAGAATAAAAGAGGGCCCAGGATGGAACCCTGTGGAACTCCCAAATTGGTTTCGGTCAAATCTGAACACATGTTCTTGCTTGTTATGACTTTCTGAGTACGACCTTGTAAGTATGACTTAATCCACAGAGAGGTGAGAAGAACTATAACGAATCTGAAAATTGGAAAAGTAGCAGACTCAGATGGGCTACAAGATAAGGTATGAATATACAGAAATAGGTGAGTTGATAATAATTCTAGATAAAATATGAAAAATAAAATCGGTACCGGAAGAGTGGAAAACAGGACTGATATCTCAAATATATAAAAAAAAGTAACAGGAAAATCATATAAGGACTATCGAGGAATGACATTAATGGATACATGGCACAAGATATACGGAGCTGATAAAGAAAAAAATAGAAAAGATACTCGACGAAAAAGGTATGCTAGGTAACACGCAGATGGGCTTTAATAAGAGTAGAGGGATGGCAGATGTGATTTATATACTAAGCAAGGCAGTGGAGACGGAATATATAAAAAGGGAAGAAAGCTGTACGCGTTTTTTGCAGGTATAAGGGCAGCATTTGATAAGGTAATAATGATAAGGTATATTAACAATGTGGAATGAACTAAAATGAGATAAAAAAGTTGTGGCGATTGTGTAAGGATTATGTGTTTTCAGTTCTGAGAAGTATTTTTAGCTAATTGTTTGAAGTGCAAGATGAATACTGTGTTGCAAAGGTGTAATGAAAGCAAGTTCAAGATATAGGAGACGCCTATAAAAAATGAATTCTTTAGCATTTTTGTCGTGAAAGCCTGAATGTCCAGGAGAATTACCTCACTCCTCAAAAAAGGCCTAAGCTCGACGTGAAAGTTAAATAAGGCTACAATGTAGGTATCCACCATTGTGTTAAAGATTTTTCTCAAAAAGTTGGTCATGAAGTACTTACGCCCGGGTAAGCCATTGCAACTCACACCTATAAGGGCTATGTGCTCGTCCCTCCTTACACCATAGATGTAACTGATTCCCATGTTAACAAGTCTCTAGAGTTTAGTGTCTAGTTCTTGGGTCAGGTCGCAGTACACTAATAAGTAATAGTCTATGATGGGAAAGCAGCCTAAAGTTGGTACTCTTCCAAAAGATGTACAGCCAGTACACCGAAGAGTGACGATCATCAATGAGCACGTTTACATATTTGTGTTACGTGCTCTTTCCGTGTAAGTTTAGAATCAAGCACCAACCCCAGATTGCGCACTGAGGATTCATAGTCGACCCCCCCCCCCCCTACGTTGATGTAAATGTTAGTAATAGTAGGTAAAGCATTGATGTAGTAGGGAGAGCCCAGGTCGATTGCCTTAGTTTTAAGGACATTTAGTTTGAGGCAGTTTTGTGCAGCCTTATTATCCTTTTGGCGCTAGCAACTTATTCTAACAGAAAAAGAATCAAGCTCCTCAAGGTGGCATTGGCTGTATATGTGCAGGTCATCCGCGTAGATCAAATAAGACACATTTGAATCTAGGCAAAAATCAATAGTATTGATGTACAGCATAAAAAACAGAAGACCTAAAACTAATCCCTCTGGGACACCGGTGTTTAGTAGTAGAAAGGTGGAGAGTTCATTGTTGTCACCAATATCGTCTTGTTCTCATTTCGTGAGGTAAGATGCCAGCGGATAACCTGCTTCAGGAACGCAATTGCCTATAAACCCCTGCGGTGCGCGCTGTTCCACCTTTCCCAGCTGGCATAGTCGACAGCGCTGTACGTACCTTGCTACGTTTCGGTACACTCTCGTCCAAAATACTTCTCCATCACTCTCTTATACGTTTTCTCGTGGCCAAAGCTGATCGTGGCATTCTTGCAGCACTTGTAGTCGTTTTTCCGCTGGGATGACGAGCTTTCAGGCATCGTCGTCATCGCCCATGGCGCCCGTGATGTTAGGATCCGGCCTGTATTTGTACATCCGCCCCTCCACAATTTTCCATTTTGGTGCTCGATAGTATACTAATGACCCTGTAGCTCGAGCGCCCAGCCAGTCTGCCTGTTGCATTACGCAAGTTACATAACCATCTCAAACTGCTGTGATCCGTTATTACTTTGAATTCGTAGCCACCTGTTCCTGGGAGTTGCGCCTCTTGCGCCTGTTTCCGGAGTTGATGTCCGACAAGTTTCCGCGTTGTTGAAGGTGACTCTTGGCGGCGGTTGTCTCGATTCGCCATCCATCCTGGAGCTGGCTCACCTGCTCTTGCAGACTTTTAACTGTCTGCTGCATTTTTTCCGGATAATCTACCATGACTGGTAGCATTGGATACTCTTGTCCGTCTACCCCCGCGATGTAGTCTTTAAACGCGTCCTTGTCCGCTCCGGCTTCTTTGTGTACGTTTTCTGGTATAATGACGTTTCTTCGTCGGCGTTGCTTAATGTTCTTTGCAGTCTTCCCTGGGCTCCTGGGTCCGACATCAATCATTCTAGTAGGTGCGGGTTGACGCCGATTCTTTTGCCCTCTGTGCATGTTGTCTCCAGGAATGATCTGCAGCTCCCTACTCGCTCTTGTTTTATTACCGCGGCTCCTAATCCGCCCGCCAGCTTCAAGTCCGACGGGTCATACTAGCCCATCAGCCATTTGTACAGTCGTATCCACTGTTTTTATGCGGTGCCGTCCTGCTTTCGTCGCAGGCTCGACAGTAGTTGCGCATGCCGCAGCTCACCCTTGCTGAGGTTCAATACCCAGTCCCCAACTTCGTCTTCCGTGCCGCTCAACATTATCTAGATTTCTTGACTTCTGTCTTTGCGTACGCTTTAGCAACAAGTATCGCTCGCTACAGTCAAGTGCGCTTGTGTATGTGTCTCGCAATCCCTAACTATGCGTTACGCTCGCTTACCGTCACCCAGTCCGTGCGACAAGTAGCAGGCGATGAGAAAAAAAAAGAAATCAAAAGGATCACACAAATCCTGCTTATCTTTTTTGCTCGCTAAAATCATAATCAAAAGAAAAAAAATCAATTGATGTTGTGGTCGTCTATACCGCGTCGAGCCACCTGATAATCCGACCGGTGACACCGCCACTCTTGTTGCTATTTTACAGAAATTTGTACAAAGTTTCCTATGTTATAAATGCCTAACTAAACACGCTCTTGACTCAACGCTTTTTGTGTGAGTATGATCGCCCCCCGCGCTCGGCGGGCAAAATTTAAATTTTCAACCTGCTTGCCGTCCCGCGCGGCAAGCCGTCGCCTGTTTATATCGCAGGCTCGGGCAACTTCGAACCGTTAAGCGCCTCTCTAAAGCCCTGCTTATGCCGGTGCGGCGAGCTCGACTTAAGTAAAAAAGGAATTAATTGCGTAGGCCTGCCACTAGGCCCACCTCAACTTGTTGCGAAACACCGAGAGCAGCCCCTTCCCCGAGTCATGTGCGATCGCGCTCACACTATACAGATTTTGGCTCGCGCCGCTACTGCGCTAGCCCGTGCACGATGTAAATAAATGCTGTTTACGTCGGCGCCGCTCGCTCGCTGCCGTCTTCTCACCGCTGCTCTCTGCGCGTCGTGTACGCTGTTACTACGCGCCGCGACGAACTTGCCTCGACCGTTTATCTGCGTTTAAAAACTCTAGATATTAAAATGTTGTGCGTATCGCGAGAGGACGAATTCGCACTCGCGGCTCGTGTTAATGACGAGCCGACGACTCGGTTTCAGCGAGCCTCGGCTTCGGCGTCTGCAGCCGATACAATAGTTTATTAAACGCGCAGTAGCTGTTGACATGAACTTACAGTGTCTGCGCGCACATATATTCCTCGGTCTCCGCGTGTCCGCCAACGACCGACGGGGAAGATCCTAGTGGACCGGGTGGCGTCCCTCCTGGTTGAAGCAGTGGCGTCGCTGGAGTACCCCGGGTGATCGAGTCGGTGTTGGCTCGGTTAATTGCTCCAGCAGGTGGTCTCTGGTCGCTGCCTGTGTTCTCGTACTTCGATGGGGAGGTTGCGGGTGTTGCACCGGTAAACATCTCGCACGTCCAAATCGTATTAGCGCTTCTGTCTATCTGCTCTCGCGTGCTTATTCCGCGCATGCTTCCTGACCATCGCCGAGTTGGCACGCCGCCCGCACGCATGAAATAGTCGCGCGACGAGGCGAGCGCACAAAACATGAATTCACGTTCGCTCGTCGCAATATATAACTTTAACGCCATCTATTAGAAAGAAGCGAAATTATTTTTTTCTCAACTCAATATGACAAGAATGAAAATATTGAGACATCCGTAGAGATTGTTTGACTTATTAACTAGACCTGATAGAATTATAAATTTCATATTGCTAGCCAATGGCGAAATCCTCTACGATAGTTGGGTCGATAATGATGATAACAATACTCTGAAAGAACGAATATTGCACTACTTTACACATCTTAGCACAAGACGCTACATTAATGTGCTAAACGGCATTGTACAGTCTTAAAATGATTCGTGGCATAGCGCGATAAAAATGACGCCATCCAGTTTGAATACGTATAATGCAGCTGAAGCTCGGAAAAATTTAGCGTGGCGCTAATGTGTCACGCAACAGTCACGCTATACCCATAAATATAATGTTGACGATTATCATATAGATTAGATATTGAGCAACAGGGAAGAAAAGAGAGGGGTTTATCTATGTTATGAGAAAACCCACACGCGCTACTTACAATTGGTTACGCAATGATGATGGCGATGATGATAATGATTATCAGGAGACTTTTAGTCAAATAAAATGCGGCGTTTATGACGGCCTTTATACTCTTATGATTGAGATAAATAACCTATGACAATGTGAAAGATTATTTTGAATTTGAGATCTAGTGTAGTGGCTATATTCAAGTCAAATGTACTTGCACTGAGACTAAGTGCGCTGGTTATACTCACTGACTCTCTCTATCTCAAAAAATGTGTGGAATATTAGGCTTCAAAAGTAGTGAATTATAAACTTAAGATGGTAAAAAAGATAGCTACATTATTGTCAATAA
This sequence comes from Trichomalopsis sarcophagae, assembly GCA_024372645.1. Lineage (NCBI taxonomy): Eukaryota > Metazoa > Arthropoda > Insecta > Hymenoptera > Pteromalidae > Trichomalopsis > Trichomalopsis sarcophagae. The sequence goes on along the minus strand of QLSS01000604.1, from coordinate 5,588 downwards.
AGCGTGCTGATGGTTTAGAGCAGTATTTGCCAGCCTTACGTAAAGGTGATATTTGTTCACGATTGCTATGAACTATGACTCTTTAGTTACATGATGATTTATACGGTAGAACACAAATTTAGAACTTCACCCCACCGATGTATCTGGCCTTGCGGTCCTTGTGTTTTATTCAATCGAGATGGATATAAGAGGTGAGCATGAACATCCTGTCCCGTTTGACTACAGTGTGGTGGCAGTGACGCTTTACTTTAAGCTCACAAATTAAAAAAAAATGTCTAACTACAGTATTTTTCTTATTTACCAAATCGGTTATGGTGATAGTAGTGGTAATTAGGTTACAATTAGCCGTAGCCGTTATCAGACTGGCGCAGGTATTGGCAGTTATTCAATAGTACATTACGAATTCTCCCCTTGTTGTGTACCGTGCTTTTTATGGTCAGTGCATCGATAAAGCTCTTTTTAGCCTGCGTATATATATATATATATATTGTGATGTTGCGCTTTGTATAACCTATTCGGTGACGCTAACAATCATTTACACTTATTTCTGACTCGATCTTCTTACCGCGGACCCTTAAATCTACAGAAGGGGACAATGTATAGGTTCAGGAAACAGGTAGGCCTGTCGTGGCGGAGGTCAATAAATAAATGTTGTTTACACAATTGTTTGTACTGTAAAAATAATGGATTTCGTATATTCTGCAACACCCAGTGTGGATCAGACTTCATCTGATTACAGAGTTTCGCCGAAATAAATCAACACAAACTGAACCGCGAGAATTTAATATAAAACGAAAATGTCTAATAATTACATAACCATACAATACTATTCTTGTTCGAACAATACCACGTGTGGTAAACCGATAACTACCGATTGATAGCGTGAATTTAAATTACTCTATTTCAAAAATAATTAGACAACTCGATAAAGCCAACGGGGTAATTGTGATTCTGATTCCCGTTATTTGAACTCGATCAAAATGGCGTCAGCGTCGCTACCAACAGACGCGGCGTCTTCCAAAATGGCGCTTACGCTTAGAAATCCACTAAGATTTCTGAGAATGACTAGAGTGTCCAATTTTCCTTGTGCGGGTAATAATTGAGCTGAAAACGCGAAATTATTGACGACAAGGAGCGGTTCTGACGCTTTCCCGAAAATACGTTTCACGGCTAAAAATCGGAGATCGGGTTTTGCCGGATCTTTGGATCAACGGCGACTCCACCTAACACTGCATATATTTGCTGGATCGTCGGATTAACAGCGGCTCGAATAGTCGTACAATATTGGCTGGATCGACTAACGATACTGCAGCGACACAATATCCGCCGATCGTTCGCAGGGCTGGATTGTTCAACAATCTACAGCGGCTCAAATATTCCGTAAGAAAATTATGGCGGGATCTAGTTAGATCGACCGCGTCTCAACCGCGATCCTTAGTTATTTCGTCCGTAAACCGATAACTCTTTGGTCTTGGCGCAAACATTAACCCTTAACCAACGTATAATTCCGAAATGATTATAATAAAGTATACGACTACTTACACAATACTTCTCCTTCCTTGCTGGGTACTGCCAAAATACTCAACTCTCTTTCTCTCTCACTCAACGACTCTCAAAATGATCGGCTTCTCTCTCTCTCTTTCTCTCTCTCTCTCTCTCTCTCTCTCTCTCTCTCTCTCTCTCTC
>QLSS01000603.1:40607-55057 GCA_024372645.1 Trichomalopsis sarcophagae | reverse complement strand
TATATAAGAGAGAGAGAGAGAGAGAGAGAGAGAGAGAGAGAGAGAGAGAGAGAGAGAGAGAGAGAGAGAGAGCGGTTCGGGATAATAGAGACACGTGGTTTATCAGACGGAACTGTATATTCTTAGAAAATTCTTACTACTTATAATTGAATCATACAACTTGTTAAGATAACCCGTGAACAAAGGCAACTCCGACAAGCAAATACCCGTACACGAAAGATATCCCGCGTGACTCGCACGCGTCTCAAGGCTCAAGAAGCAACCAGACACACGCTTGCTCGCACTTTTCGTCTCGCCCTCACTCACAATTACGTCGCACGCGAATTCCGCAAACTCTGAACGACTTATCCTAGAATTCCCCGATAACCTTATGCCTCGTGCGTCCAAGTGTCGGCGCCAAATATTAACCAACGTTTTCACAAAATAACTTTATACTTCTATCATAAAAATCTTTAATTCTACACTTCGCTTATTACTCGAGACAACACAATACTTCGATGGAACACAATACAAAGAGATAAAGAGATAGAGACAGGGGAGCAGTCGGGGCAGACGAGTGCCGGCTCGAGAGCTCGCGGCTCGCGGCCGCCACTCTGCTCTCCCTAGCCGCCGTACTGCGCGCGCGCTGATTGGTCAACGCGTCGCGGTCCGACGGCCCGCTCGCTCGCAACACTATCGGTTCACGCGCAGTTGCCGAGTCGCGCGATTGCGCGTGCGCGCAGATAGCCGCGAAATTCGAATTCTCGTAGCACACAGGCAGCCTTTCATCCGCAGACAACCAAGATAACTCTTGACTGCGGAACCCGTAGTGACTCACAATGCCCTGTCGTCAGGGCCCTTGACTCGGGCGACATCTGTTACTACGAACGCGAGACGCTGTAGTTTTTGTTCCTGGCGTTCGTGCGGGCGAGCTGCCGTGGCACGCTGGTCCTGCTACATCAGACGCTCACGTAGGTAGACCCTACGAAGGGCTCCGCCACCTGTATCGGCTGTCTTACGGTGCGCGGGGCCGACTTTAACGTCCTGTCGAGGTGAAAGGTCGCTGCTGCTGCGCCAACGTTGCTCATCGTCTCATTCACACAGGTAGCCTTAAGACACTCTACCCCGACCACGTCGAACGTCATTGTTACACGGCGAAATTTTGCCGTGTTACAACCTATATTTATGTATGATTTATCATAGTTCAATTGAAGTTATCTGCAGGATGTAGTTATTGATCGATATTAATTTTGTTTGAGAAAGGCTATTCTATGGTATACAATACTATATTAAATTAAACTTTAATACCTTAGTGAAAGCAACTCTGCTGTACTTTACTACTTGCAGATATAGTACGGGTCTATAACTTCATCCGACTAAACTTTCTGTCAAGGGACGAAACGATGACTAGATTTCGTAATCGATGAAATAACGAACGAAACTTTTCTAATCCTCTCTTAAAAAAGTGATGGGCTTTGTTGTGAAGCATTTAATTGAGAATCAGAAAAATGGATTTTATTATATAACCTACAAACGCTTCAAACTGTTGGCGCTAAGTAGGCAGCAAAATTTAAATGTTGATTATGACATGATAAGGAGTGAGCGAAGCACACTTAAATTTCCTAGTGAATTTAAAACTTGCCTACAATTCGTAAATATCTTTTTGAAAATTTTTTTTTCGTAAGTATAACCGCAGAATATTGATAGATATTTTTGTATCTTGCAGTCATTCGAGTATATTTATAACGTAGTACATCATATGTTTAACTTAATCGTATATTTATAAAAATGTATAGCTCCGATGCATAATGATTTAGTTGATCCATCAACTACGTTAATAACTATACTTTTTCCATAACGTGCTCCATCTCATGAGATTCCGAGAATTTCTTTTAAATTTACATTCATCATTTCGAAAATAATTGAAAAGAGACTGAATGAAATAATGATACAGCATTTAAAAACTACTATAGAATTCTTTGTATGCACGAGGCCATTGCAAAATTAAGACTGAGGCTTGAAAATTGTAGAATGAATGAGACGTATCACTTTGTGAATTTGCATGTGCTTGATGAATGTCACAAAAATAAGTTAAAATACTTAATCTCAAAAATATTAAAATTTGGAGAAAAATTATCTCAAAGTGCACAATTAAAATAATTAAAAATTGTAAATCAGAGGATTAATTGAGTATGAGTAAAAATAGGAAATGAGAATTAAAATACGCAAACTATGTACTTATAATAACCATGGTAGGAAATGCATGTAATACCTATCTGGATGGTTGTCCAACATTCGGCCAGTAATAAGTAGTGTACCACATTCTGTGTGACACATTTTGTGGAAAATATGTGCAGGCATGAGCGGAATTCAGGCTTCTTATATATAGGGATAAGCCTTACACATGTCTGCGTGTGTTAGCTGGAGCCTATCTACAATGCGTTCTTTCCATTGTTTCGGTGTTCTGTTCCCCGCAGAACTGTGCCCTGCTGTACCGACAGGAATACGATATGAGTATGCCATTTCATATGTCTAATTAGTCATCGAACCATGACGACACTACCGTATATTGCGTTTCGGTAGGTTGGGTTGTGCTATAAAATGGATAACTTTGAAAAGTTTTTTAGTTATATTAATACTAAGAAGAAAAAGAAGAAAGTCATGTTTAGTAAGTATGGATAAACTAATCATTTTGAATTAAAACATTTACCTGTATACTTGTTACGTGTGAGGGTCGATGGTTTTGTTCTCCGTGAGGTGTTCAGCTCACGGTTGCTGCGAAAATACCGGGGTAATGAATGAACACGAGAGATTATCGGTGAATATATCTGTTTATTAATCGTAATTCACAATGAACTGATTGTATGAAAGAGAGAACGCGTATTAAGGTGATCTCAGAGAATGTGCGTTCTAAGTGTACGATCCTATCTGTCGTCTCCGAGTCAAAACTACTGTCTAGTGCTGGATCGTGGGTGGCGGAATCGAGAGCGAGCGTCAGCATGCGCCCCCGTTTATAGAATCCTCGGGTGGTGTGATTTCTACCCGCGCGGTCATCCGAAATCGTGGAACGGAGGTTATGCTGAGTCGAAAGAAACGGGCTTCGGGGTGAGTCCGAGCTGTTGCTATGCGCGTATTTGGCGACTTATGCATCAATTGCATTATAACTAGCGATGCTATCTACGTGTGAGTATTCACACGTGACATACTTATGACTGGGTATATACTATATTTATATTTTTAGAATTACCACAGCTGATGTTGAGGTGTAGCTATATGCTTTCACAATCAGATCACTGTACCATTTTTGACTGAACGTCTTTTCTAGATGAAACTTTATAAATCCGTCAAATCTCTTTTTTAAAACTAAGCACTATTCATTGTTGTCAAAAAAGTTGATGTTTTAAGTTTTAGAGTAACTGCTGGAAAAAAGAAGCATTCTGAAAAAACTAGAGAATGACAGAAAAGCTATTATTTTATGCCGGAAAAAATAAGAATTACTCGGCCATGTAATAAATTACCCGGGGGCGCAATAAAGGCTATTTTTCGGTAATTAGTAATTAACCCGTAACTTTTTGTTGGCATAGGGTTTGGAAGTGCTATCCATATTTTTTACATATTGTATGCCCAAGCGCATGTAAAAATCTTGGTCTGATGCGTGTGCCCAAAAATTTGCAAAAGCTCAATTTTTCGACAGGAAAGTGTCCGACTTTTTGTAGAATGACTCATATACTACAGTAAAAAATTAGTGTTTTTCACATTTACAATGAAAATTTTTACATTGAATTTACAAAACTTGAAATTAAAATTATAATTCGTAATAGACAAAAAATTTTGTTTTAGTATTTTGCTTATAACTTTGCGGAAAAATTGTTTTTGTTTAAGTAACGTTGCAAAATTTGAATGAATTCTGAACCGACAGTTTTATACAATCAAGAGTTAAAGCAGAATAAGCGAATTTAAATTTTCTCATATTTAAAATCCTTATATCTTTTGATCCGAGCAGTTAATTTCGACGATCTGGGGCTCAAATTGTAGCTCTTTTCTTCCGCTTTCAGTTTAAAAATTTCGATTAACATTTTTATTTTACGATCAGCTATATATATGACGATGAAAACGGCAAAAACAAACGGCCATAATTGATAGGCATATACATAGCTGATCGTAAAATTGAAATGTTAATCCAAATTTTTCAAACGAAAATAGAAGAAAAAAGCTTTAATTTGAGCCCTGAATGATTAAAATTGGCTTTTCGGATCACAAGTTATAAGATTTTTAAGAATAAGAGAAAAATCGCTGATTATTCGTAAAACATCTTACTCTTTGCCACTTTTTACTATTTTCAAGCCCAGACAGCTTTTTACCCAGGCAACTATTTTTAACTCACCAGCCCTTAAATTAAACCTTACTTTTGATACTTCGATCCTAGCAATAGACATATTTGGATTGCACCTTCATACACTGAGTGGGTAAAGTTGAATCGTGGCTTTTTTTTGATAATTTTCTCCGTGTTAAATTCACATAAGAGAATTTAAAATGCCCAGTAAAAAAAATAGGTATTTTTTAATCTTGGGAACCCAAGGTTATTCGGGTTCTATATGACCTAAAAAAGTTGGTCGGGTTGGTGTGCTCTCAAATTTCAAATTTGTTCACTCAGACACCCTGAAGTGTCCGGTTTTTTCTGGATTTGCATTATATGTGTAGGGAAATCGAGCGGTTTGTTGACAACTTCTATACCGAAGTCACAATTCTGACGTCAATTGCTTTTTTTTTGTTTACGTTTTAGTCAGTATATTAGGTGTGTATATGCATCCCTTAGTTGCTGTGTGTCTTCCTTCTTATTAATTGTATTGCGCGCCTCTTCCTCATGATCACACGTAGTCCCCCCAGCCCCCCACCGACGTTGCCACAATTTTAGCGCGTTCTCGTAGAGAAAAAAAGAAAATTCGTTATCCCGTGAGATGGCGCTGCTTGTTGCGTCGCCTCGTTTCGGGTCCGTCTCCCGCGCTGCCTAATTCCTTCGCTTTGTGCCGATAAGCCACATCGTTTTTCCAAGGAAGTGCTTCACGTTTTAAGAAGAAGACGAGACACCATGGACAGAAAAAGATGCAGGGATGAAACCAGCAGCGACGACTCTTATGAGGACGACCATAAGAGACGTCACAAACGGTCGAAGAAAGTCAAAAAACAGAGGCGAGATGAAGACAGACGCCGTCGTCGCCGCAGACATCGCCGGATAAGCAGTTCGTCAGACACCACAACATCAACATCTTCTAGCGAATGTAAGTAAAGTCAGCATCAAAAAATCATAAACAAGGCCCTAACCTTCTTATGAGTCAAAAAACCCGTACATTAACGGCTCACTAGCTCTAAGTCGCATTCGAGTTGTCACTCGAACCGCCGTGTGGCTACTTTCGCAGGCTCTAACCTGCATAGAGCGCGCGGCCTGTAAACGCACAGACGTTACAACCTCTCTTCTTGGAAAGAGAGAGAGAAAGGGCCTAACCCTAGCGACAGCAAACATAGGCACTAACCTATATGCTAGAGCTTCGTGTCTTATTAGACAGACTCAACTCTTCTTGGAAAGAGAGAGAGAAAGGGCCTAACCTTAGCAAACAGCAAACATAGGCACTAACCTATGTGCTGGAGCTTCGCGTCTTATTAGAAAGACTCAACAGGATCGCGCAAGCTTAGTGCTGCGCACAACAAAGACTGTATAGTCTTCATTTGGGAAATACTTCCAATTACAGATTAGCGCAGCGATGACTCGGATGAAAACTCGGGGGAGACTCCGATAGACGGCCACAGCCTAAAAAGACCACGTGGGAAGAAACCGAATCCGCAGAAGCCGAACTCAGCGAGGACGTGTTAGCAGCAATCGGAAAACGGACTTTCGAAGAGCGGACACTCGCACCCCCCCCCCCCCCCCCCCCCCCCCCCCTCCACTCCGAGTTTTTGTCACGCTGCAAGGACGTGGTAGAATACGGGTTACCTGATGAGGAAAGAGCTAATATGATTAAAAAAATACCCTCCCCCAAGCAATTGCTTGTTTTTGATAGACTTACCCATCATCGAATGTTTAAGCGACACAACCAGACTGTTAGCAGATATTCATCGAGATGAATCGATGATTCGTCGAAGCCTGATAATGGCGAACATAAACCTTACAATCAAGGAAGTGGTGCAGGAGACCACATGTAACGAATGGTTGTTTGGAGAGAAATTGGACGAAGTTATCAAGTCAGCAAAAACCTTCGACTCGACAGCTCAATCCCTACGTCCAGGCAAAAATGCATCAAATCGGGCTTCAAAAAACTCGAACAACCCGCCCTGTCAACGATGGAAGGACCGTCAACAGAGGACGTCGGGCGGGTATCGCTCAGACAAGACGAACAAGAAAACGAGCCACTAATCCAATCGTCACACCCGATCGAAGAAACAACGAGAGAACGAGAGCAATCGCCACAGACGCTAACGGGAAACTCCGTAAGTTTAATAGCAGGTAGACTGCGGTTATTCGTAAAAGAATGGCGTAAAATAACCTCTGACCGTATAGTGTTGTCATGGATCTGCGGTTACAAAATTCCCTTCGAGAGGACGCCTGCACAGACATATGAACCCAGGGAAAGAATCTGGAATAATAGGGAAAAATTTGAAATTTCAGAAATTTTGAACGATCTATTGAGGAAAGGCGCAATTTGTAAATGCAATCCAGTCCGGGTCCAGTTTGTATCAGGGATATTTTTAAGACCTAAATCTGATGGTTCGAAAAGATTGATTTTAAATCTCGTTCAATTAAATAGCTTCATTCCAAAGATTCATTTTAAAATTGAGGATGTAAAAACTGTTAAAAGACTGATTACTAATGGCGATTATATGGCAACCTTAGATCTTAAAGACGCTTACTACTTGATACCGATTCATAATTCAAGCAAAATTTATTTGAGCTTTCAGTTTGATAACCAGCTCTATCAGTTCGAATGTCTCCCATTTGGATTAAGTGTTGCACGATATGTATTTACAAAAATTCTTAAACCAGTCGTGGCTCATCTACGAAGTCAAGGTCTATTGTCAAATATATACTTAGATGATTTTCTTCTTTTAGGAAGCTCATATGAAGATTGTTTAAAGAATATTTCTCTAACCAAAACATTTTTGGAAAAAAATCGGTTTTATTATTAACTACAAAAAGAGCAATCTTATTCCGAAACAAAGTTGCAATTACTTAGGTTTCATTTATAATTCAATTAGCATGACAATATAACTTCCAATTAAGAAAAGGCAAAAAATAGATAAGATAGTCAACCTCAAATCTAATCAAAAGATAAAAATCAGAGAGTTCGCGGAAATAATAGGTTTTTTAGTATCTTGCTGCACTGCCGTAGAATACGGTTTTCTTTACACAAAGGCATCTGAGAGAGCAAAATACTTAGTACTTGAGGTTAACAAACAAAATTACGAGACAAAAATGACCATTACAGACACAATCGTAGATGAGTTAAAATGGTGGAAGGAGCTACTTAAATCTCCGTTTTGTTACATCAAAAATTTTACATTCGTCTTAGAAATTTATTCAGACGCCTCCCTCACCGGCTGGGGACCTTTTTGCAACGGAGAAAGAGCAAATGGTCACTGGACGAATGAAGAGAGCTGTTATTTCATAAACTATTTAGAGTTGTTAGCGGCCTTTTTCGGGTTGAAAATTTTTGCCAAAAATCATCGCAATTGTTCAGTTCTGCTCCACATAGACAACACAACGGCCATCTCATATATAAACCATATGGGTGGAATTCAGCACGAGAATCTAAATAATATTACAAAAAAAAAAATATGGAAATGGTGTGAGAGAAGAAATATCTGGATACACGCTACATACATAACGTCCAGAGATAACGTAGAAGCTGACACTGAATCCAGACGATTACAACCGAACACAGAGATTGAGATTTCCAATAGAGCGTTTCAAAAAATAACAGACGAGTTAGGAGACCCAGATATAGATCTATTTGCAAGCAGGTTGAATGCAAAATACAATCTTTTCGTTTCGTGGCAAAGAGATCCTGAGAGCATGGCCGTGGATGCATTTACCATATCGTGGACAGAGTATTTCTTTTACGCCTTTCCTCCTTGCTCGATCATTTTAAGAACGTTGCAAAAATAAAGAACGATGGAGCACGCGGTATCATGGTAGTTCCAAAATGGCCAGCTCAACCATGGTACCCGTTATTCCGTTCAATGCTAGTTTCGAAACCGATAGAAATACCATCTAAAAACAATCTTATATTTGCTAGCAACATGAAGGACAGATGCTGGGACAAAACTACCCTGGTGGCCGGAATCTTGTCCAACAAGCGCTAAGTTTAAGAGGAGTTCCAGAGCCAGTAATACAGATATCTCTCGCATCATTAACAGATTCTTCGTATAAACAATACGAGACCTGTTTTAAAAAATAGTGGGTTTTTTGTACAAAAAACAAGCTGAATCCGCTTGACAAATCTATTAAAAATATCCTACTTTTTCTTACAAGCATTTACAATACGGGTGCAGCGCACAGCTCACTTAATTGTTATCACTCAGCAATCGCGTTACTGGTCGGTCCAGAAATAGGAGAGGACGAGAGGATGAAAAGATTTTTCAAAAGTTTGACGAAAATTAGACCGTCCAAACCTAAATATGAGTCCACTTGGGACCCAAAAATAGTTCTTGATCATTTTTCAAAAAGTCCAAAATACGAAGACTTATCGCTTAAGTTATTGTCGACAAAATTAATTAGCCTATTAGCGCTAATTACTGGTCATAGATTACAAACGTTTTCACTAATCAAAATAGATAACATAGTAACTAAAAACGATTTAATCGAGATTAAAATACCAGATCGCATTAAGACTAGTGGTCCGAATAAAAATCATCCAGTTTTAATACTACCGATTTACAAAAAGAATAAAAAGATTTGCGCAGCAACCACTCTACAAGATTATCTAAATCGAACCGAAGAGATTAGAAACAATACTAAAGAACTTTTCATATCTTTCAAAAAACCATTCAAAAAAGTGGGAGCACAAACCCTTAGTCGGTGGGTAAAAGAAGTCTTAGAAGCAAGTGGCATTGATACAGACGTATTCACTGCTCACTCAACCAGGCACGCATCGACTTCAGCAGCCAAAAGGAAGGGCCTAGATATCGATACGGTGCGCAGAACAGCGGGTTGGACAAAGACCTCGAACACTTTTGTAAAATTTTACAATCTGCGTTTGTGTGACCCGCAAGATGCTTTTGGGAAAGCAGTCCTTAATGCTTAAGAATTTAGCCTAAATATTTATAATTGTTTACTACATTGTATAAAATATCAGCAAATAAAGTTGTTAATTTTGTTGATTAACACACAAGCACTTCTTTTCTCGAGTACATTTATCATTCGTAGTTGCCGTAACAAGCTTTGAAAGTCTACGTGTAATCATGAGGAAGAGGCTCGCAATACAATTATATGATTAAACGAACTTACCTGTAAGTGAAGTTCTATCATAATTGTATGAAGCGAAATGATCAGTCCCACCCTTTGTTTTACCCTTTTCTCAAGAAACGAATCTTGAGACCCGAATCTACAGATGTTACGGCAGAGCTTTGAAGAAATGAGGCAGCGCGGGAGACGGGCCCGAAACGAAGCGACGCAGCAAGCAGCGCCATCTCACGGGATAACGAATTTTCTCTTTTTCTCTACAAGAACGCGCTAAAATTGTGGCAACGTCGGTGAGGGGCTGGGGGGACTACGTGTGATCATTTTGGAAGAGGCACTTCATACAATTATGATAGAACTTCACTTACAGGTAAGTTCGTTTAATCATATAATTCTATTAGTTTGTAGGTGTATATGTATCATTGCAGAATCGATCTTTTGTTTAGATTGGGCTCTTTGTCTTTTATGTCGAAATAATCGAAATTGAATGAGTGATTATGGTGTGTTGGGTGTTCGAAAATTACATTATTTTTTGATTTTCTGTGTTTTCAGCGCGTATACAAACATTTCTTTTCGTTTGTTGCATTTTAATTTGTAAACTACTTTATTTTCGAGATTTTTTGTTTTTGTCTTTTATAATGATATTGCACATCTCTCTGTTAATTTTTGGAACAGTATTAATATTGTTGTTTCTTTTCATTTTGTTTTATTAATCAATTTACTGTTGGTTTTTATGGATTATATAATATCACGAATGTCATACTTGTGCCATAAGTTACCTTTTTTTCGCGTTTTTGCAGTTTAAACATTACACCAAAGTGAGATCAGCGACAAGTCAGCTGCACTGTATAAAATCGCATAATAAAATAAGCATGATTTTCCACTGATTTGGAAATCTAAGTGCGCGAAGCGCACTTCTCATCATGTCATAAATAAATTTTAAATTCTGCCACCTGCGGAGAACCAACGGTTTAAAGCGTTTGTAGATTATGTAATAAAATTGACATTTTTAATTCACGTTCCAAAATTCTTATACCAGGAGACCGATTATTAAATAAATGCTTCACAACAATACCCAACACTTTTTAAAGAGAGGAAATCGCTGGCCAATTCGGCAACATTGGCCAATGGATCAAAAAATAATCGTGAACGTATTACATTCTACCAGGGAAATTAAATTGTACAAAAATAACGCAAAATTATGTACGTTTATAGATTTACAGGTTAAATCAATTAATACAATTTATTTTTATTTATGTATCATTTTATCGTATAAATAATTCACTTAGAACTTGGTATAGCAAGAATGTTTTTACTCTATCTCTTATGGAATGAAGGTTGCATTTTCTCCCTCACTCCTTTTTCCCTATGCAGACATGCAGTATAGAGGTGCGAGGTATTAAGGAGTTTGTCACTGAGGTTGTGCCAACGAATCTATTCGGTTGTTACAGCTGCCGAAACTATGAAATTCAATGCAGCAAATTTGCATGCTAATCCGTGAAGCGTAAAGCCATATACCGAGTGTCGGGATGTGTCTAAGTTCTAATTCAATGAAGACAGTGGCGCTGCCACCGTAACCATAACTTGGTTAACTAGCGCTACTAATGACTTTACTAACATAGGTACAATCGATCACCTAGAACTTTCATAGCATATTTACGTTACTTTATATATTTCATCATCTATGTATGCAGATCAGCAAAAATATACCTTCTTTTCAAGAAAAATATCGACTTTTACATCGACACATTATTTGCAAAAACTCCATTGTAATATTACCATTATTTGTAAAAACATAACAGATATCTTATTAGATAGAGTTAGACTTACGCATTTAGGAAACTCAGGTTCGTACATAGTATTAAGTGCATATTTTAGACGTAGTATTGGAATTACGTTTCAGCAACAGAGCAGCCAAACAAGCGGCCATCTTGAATTTATATACAGTCACCATGCTTTGGTAGGTCATATTGTAATTCCAATAATACGTCGAAAATATGCACTTAATACTATGTTTTGCACGAGTTACTTTTACTTTAGCAAAAAAGGAAGGGCGGTAAAGAGCGATTTTTTTTCTTAAGTACGCGGTTCTGTAGTATTTGTTGTTCAATTGGGATTTGGCCACCTGACTGCAGCGCTATTTGGATGTTGCGGCGGCACTGTCCGGATGCTCCTCCGACAGCCCCTTAAGGGCTTAAACCGAGCCCATTTCAAGTTTTATGTAAAATTATATATTAAGGTTGGCGGTGTAATCGCGTGAGTATGCATACACATATGTTCGTATTTCCGAGATTTTAGAAAAATTTAACGCCTGATCGAAATTTTCCTTCGTAGAATGATTTATTAAACCTAACGCTAGAGCGCTATAAGCTTAGTTTTTCATTACTAACTTTATTTAAACAGTTATATCTAATAGAAAAACAGTGTTAGCGACGACATCCCCTTAAAAATGTTTTGTCCTCTTCACTCTACTAACATCATGTATTAAATGAAGGATTAAATTTAAATTTATTTATGTTAAATTTGGTTTAACGATTAAAAATATGGATTAAATTTAAATTTATTTAAATTTATTTAAATTTAATCCATATTTTTAATCGTTAAACCAAATTTAAATCAACCACTTTCGTAAATGTGTAAGCTTTATGCAGATTTGGCATAGAACAAATAACAATAAAACAACTGAGGGTCACTATGGTTTCTCCAATTACTGGGGAACGTACAGGTATGTCGTTCCTCTTGTGCGAACACCCCCAAGCTTTGAAATCAGGTTGAATTTCCATCACTGGTATCAGTTGAATAAAACAAAGTCGTTACGTATCGGGTGATAATTATAGTGAAAAGGAATTTGAGCTCTTTTGAAAGTTATCGAATGCAAGTATAGTATTTGATTAATCTTCTGTTCATATTTATAACTAGTAGCTAGTTATGTTACATGAGAACTGTACTAATAGTACAAATATATCTATTATCAATTGGTAATTTCAAATCACCAATAAAAAGTTCATAAATGAATACTTTAGTCCTGTTATAATAAGAAAAAATGCAAAAATCATATTTGTGTAACTCAAGAATAGTTGCGTATGCTTGTAATGACTATTTTTTTATACTAGCAAGTTTAGACGTGCTTCACGCGTTTTTTTACATTATCATATATTTTCTCAATATACACTTTTTGAGCTTAGGATTACATACATTTGCAGAGGTCGCGCGCGAAAACGAACAGCCAATCAGAACGACTCTTCACTGTCCTTCAAGATGGCGCGATCAATTCTTTTAGATAGGAGGATAGGGGAGATGCGCACAGTATGAAACTACTTTGCTTGTTGTTATAGGGGCTTTTGACCTTCGTTGAAATTGTATAAGTTAATTTTGTTGGATACCGAGAAAGGGTCACCCAGTATGGAATGCCATTGGTATTGTAAAGTTATTGTAAACGTTCGAAAGTTTTACTATAAAAATCAAAAAATCCTAATGGTAATCATATGCTAAAACATGTTCTGTACCGGGAAAACATGTCTCGTCCATATTGGGACAAAAAGTGCGTTCACGCGTTGGGGTTTTGCGGCGGAACGGAACGAGATATAGGGCTAACTCCGGATTTTTTTAAAAGTTCAAACTTCCAACTAAACCTCTATAAAAGTAAATGTCATTGAATTCTCCTAATATTGATCTGCCAAATAGCGAAAATTATCTTTTGACAACTCGATTAGTGCGAAAAACACTACTTTCTAATCAACTTTTTTCCCTCTCGCTCGAGCAACACGGTCTCAAAGTATGACTTTTAAAACGTTAAAAACTAGGGGCAAGGGCCCTAATCTCGCTTCAGAAGCTGGAACCTGTTAGCATCCCATGCCGAGCACCTTTCCATGCTGGGCGCATCTCTCCTAATGACAAATATGTTTCACATGGTGGCATTTAATTAATTTGTAAGAATTTTTTAGCTTAGTTTTAAAAAGAGAAACATCGCAATGAGCGTATAAAGTAGACATATAAATGAACAAATGTTGATGCGAACTAGTATAAAATCAATACCTATTTGTGTCTACGTTATTCGAAAAAATGTCATTTTCACGCTTTGTCAGAGATGTAATACTAATAACTTGAAACTTTTCACCTCGAATCAGCTGTTTTATGTCTTTTGATCTTTGCTTAATCATTGCAAGAGCTTTTCATTTATTATCTTTCTTATATTTTCAAGAGCGTCAACGAATATCGATACAGTATCTCTTAATGTTATATAGATAATGCAACACTAATGTTATTAGGTTTAAAGAACTAATGAGTGCACAGATCTCGGCATGTTAATACCACTGTCTGTGCTTATTACTGCATCTTAATTAATTAAGCTTCTCGTAAAATTGTAAATCCTAATCATTCATTTTGGAGTGTTTGAAACAGGTAAGTGTGCCGAGCAATATAATATACACGCTATATCAAGTAAAGATACTGTAACAGATTGTATCTTTACTTTACTTATCAAATAAAGATACAATTACAGATTGTATCTTTACTTGATATAGCGTGTCTGTCACCAATTTATTATGAAAAGCAGTAAAAATTACTATCTCAAATAGTAATTTCTACTATCAAATTTTTCTCAGTGTAGCGCTGCATCATCTATATTACATTAAGAGATATGACTTAGGCTGAAAGGAAAAAAATAGAAGAATCGCTGCAACAAACGTTTTCACCACATAATGAATATCAAACTGAAACTCGTAATCGTATTATTTTCCCGGTAGCGATAATGGAACTCCGGGGCGAACGGAGTTTTCGAGCAAGTTAGCTTGTCTATACGCGCGCACGAGCGGGCGAGTGGCCGTGAGGCGCGCAGCCCTGTGCAGACTCTGCGAAATTAATATCGACGCGCGATTAATTACCCTGTCAAGCCTGCTGCGTTATACCGATTTTGTGCGCGAATCAAGTGCAGCGCGAGATGATAGGGCGTGGATCGAGGGGGAGAGAACGGAAGAGAGAGAGAGAGAGAGAGAGAGAGAGAGAGAGAGAGAGAGAGAGA
>QLSS01000603.1:16834-35627 GCA_024372645.1 Trichomalopsis sarcophagae | reverse complement strand
TATATATATATATATATATATATATATATATATATATATATATATATATATATATATGTGCTGCACGCGCTGTCAGTGTACACATATATGTGTATACATAATGGCGTGCGAAACTCTCTGCTGATGCTGCTGAAAATATAATTTTCCCCGCTTAATCCCGCCGCGGCTTTCGTCCCTCGTACATATTCACGGGCTCTCTTTCATCCTCCGATTTTCATCGAACACTGCTGATATTACCATTGCTCGATATTCTCGACGTGCTGTACTCGACACGTATACACCTGCAGCTTCTTTTATGAGTTCTCATCGAAATTAAAAGCTCTAATTTTAAGGGGAAAGAGCAAATCACCGTTATACCTTTTATCCCTTCATCCATTTGTATTGCGAAAGCTATACTGAGAGATACATTTCAAACGATCATTATTGCGGAATAAAATAAATTGTTAAATGTGAAATTCGATCGATTCATATAATCCTTTTATCTGACACAATAATAAACATAAGCAATTCGCATATTTTTTAGCTATATTTTAGTAAAGTGGAGTTGATGGAATTCCATTTCTGCAATGTTTTTACTGTATTTGCGTATACACTCTGACGTCAGTACGTCTGCCGTTTTTTTAGTGGCGTATTAGAACGAAGTTCTGCTTTTCGTTAAGCGTACAGAAAACTTTTCCAGGCGGGTACACCGAGTGAAAAAGTTAGAAAATTTATCGTGATCAGAAGGCCACTTTAAGCGAAAAATTAATATGGTTCATAGCGAATTCATCAAGATGCAACTTCTTCACATTAACCTCAGTTAATTTTACCTTCTGATTAAACAATTTCTATTCTCCTCTATCCCCTGGAATCTCCAGAGGGCGCAGACAATCGCGATGCCATTGCTTGGAAACGATAATGATATAAATATAATGATCATTTGTATCATATCTCATATAGAGCGATGAACCAAGAATGCTGATAAGGTGCAATAAGTAAAATAGAAGAATAGCAATCGCGTAGAATACACGCTGTTATTACGGTACTTTATACGGCTCTTGATCAACGCGAAGCCATCGCCTCGGTTCTCTTTCATTACGTTTCCGTCGAAGCATTTAATCTTATGGCGTTCTTCGAAGTCTCTCAGCACGGAGGGGTTGCGAGGAGCAGAGAAGAGCAGAGCAGAGCAGAGCTGAGCAGAGCAGAGCAGAGCAGAGCAGAGCAGAGCAGAGCAGAGCAGAGCAGAGCAGAGCAGAGCAGAGCAGAACAGAGCAGAGCTGAGCAAAGTAGAGTAGGGAGCAGGCCGAGGAATCCTGACCTCGGCGTACCTATAACATTGTGAATCGACTATGGAGAACGAGTGAGCAGCGGAAAGTATAACCTTCGGAATTGGAGGTAAATTAATGATCGAGCGGGGAGTCGAATTGCGCGCGCGCTCTCGAGGAAGCTCCCGTAGTAATTACTGATCCTCTCCTCTAGTCCTCTCTCACTCTCACTCCTTTCCCTCCCCCCTCTTTCTGTCTCTCTCTCTCTTTCTGACGCTAGCGCCGCTTACGGGCGCCGATGGGGTAAGGAATTTACCCAGACTTCCCTGTAATTTCTCGTTCATCCTTTGGTAAACTTGGCGCACTGGCAGCGGCGTGCTTAAGGTTACTTGCGTATATAGATATACGTATGCGAGAAAGAGCTGGAGGACGAGCGAGAGAAAGGGAAGGTTGAGCAAGAGTTTTGAGATTGGCGAGCGCGAGCGAGTAGTGGTGCATCGAGGCGCAAGCGCATAAGGAGTGGGCGAAGGAGTTTGTGTGTGTGTGTGTGTGAGAGAGAGAGAGAGAAAGAGAGAGAGAGAGAGAGAGAGAGTAATGGAGGATGGGGTTAACGGGTGGCGACGTCGGTAATGGTACTTGCGGAAGAACAAGCTCCTACTTCTAAGACACGTGTCAGTGAGTTATCGGCCATGCGACCGACGTCATATGCAACTAGGCCGCGCCGTCGCCGGCTCCTCTATGAAATCGCACAAGCCTAAGCGTGAATGAAGTGATAATCCAGCCCGATGTGTCGGCAGCACGCGGTCAATCTATCACACGCCGACCCATGCTGTTTGATAATGTGATTTACGCAAACTTTTTATTCGCATCACCACTGATGACCAGCAGCTTTTATACCGTATTCATAACAACACATGTGACCATTGTTCTAGGAACCATTTGTATTAAACTCATCGAAGCATTTCGACATTTCAACATCGAAAGAAGCTCGTAACGCCTGACCACAAATTTACCTTGAATACTGCGAGTAGGAGGATTTTTACGACAGAACGTATATATTCAATAAGATGAAATCTTGGCGTCTTCGCAAGCAATTTGATGTACACACAAAGGTTAGCATTTATATTGCAGGATGGAAAGGGGCAGTGGAGATCACTTAAGCGGGCTGCTTGCCAAATGGGAGCAAATAATCGGATTTATAACATCCCGATGCCAATCGATAAACGCGCAGGAAGAAACGTTTTTATCCGCATTTCACCGTGTTACAGATAAAACGCTTAGATTCGCAATGAAATACAGCTGTTTGTGTATCAGTAAACTTTCGCGTTGAATATAAAAAAGAAATAGTTATCCATATGCATATATATTATCAGGCGTTTAATCTTGACCGTTTGGTGCAAGCTAATTTCGATGTACAGGATGAGGAAACTAATATAACCGCTACAAACGTTTGTTATAACGCAAGACGTAAATTGACGCGATTGTCAAACATATAACACGCAGGTTCCCCGTACATCATCAAAGCAAGCGATCTGTTGGCCGCTCGTGTGCGAGTGTCGAGTATAGGTATTAGAAGATTCAGGCGAAAGAGAATGGATCCAGAAATGGAATGGCGTAGCATGGAGTTGCCGGAGGCAAGAGGTCATGGAAATTTAATACGTGTCCGGGACGACGTATATCAGTGCGATCGATCAAAGTCAAAGGCCGATTGGGAGCTGCCACTCTTGACTGCGGGCTCCGCACCGACGGCGTGCCTCGTCATCGCTGCCAGCTGCGCGAAATGGAATCGGCCGCCCGCTTTTATTTATCCGCTTCTCCGCAGACGGAGCGCGCCCGAAAAAAGCCACATTATCGATTTCGCCGTGCGCTGCAACTTTCCTAGTAATTCAGCAATTAATTCAAAGCTCGCTCTTGCGGCATAGCTGCCGCTGCAGGTCACGCTCCCCGCATATGGGACGCAGATTGCTCTATAATCTCAGCGCGTAGCTGGCGACGAAAGAACAAACTTTCTCCCGGCTGACAAACTAGCGAGCCGGCTGTGGCGCTTCTAATAACGACCGAATGATTTAGCTGATTAGAGCGTGTTACGTATCCGATTGTTATCGCGCGCGGAAGCGTCTCGCATTTTCCTTAATAATAGGCCAGCTAGCCTGCGGAGCTGGGGGCTGAGTCGCCTTTACGGCCCGGCCATTCTCGTAAATAGCACACGGAGCTACCTATACACCGCACCGTAGATACATGCACGCAGAGGATAGAGCAAGTCGGCGGAGCGAGAGGATGCAGTGTCTTTTTATCGAAGGGCTTTGGCATTCTAACGCGGCCGCGCACGTGCATCAGCCGCGTGCGGGTGGCTCAGGCTGCCGACATAAACCTGGCTATGCACTATCTGGCAGTGGCCCGCTTCTCTCCGCTCTCTCGAATAAAGTCGCTCTCCCTCGCCAAATCTGGTCCGAATCTCGCGCGATTCTGATCTAAATCGAGGAATGAGCGAGCGATAAAAGCCGACATAACGAGGGCGCGAGAATGCTCTATTCCCGCCGAAGCGCGCTCTGCCTGCAGTGTATTCGTATATAAGCCCCGGGTGAAAGGCGCAGAATGTGCGCGAGGGGGAGGGGCCGCGCGAGCGATTCGAAGTACATTTATCTTGTTGCTAGGGCATGCCACGTCGAAGTGTACAGTTTCTGCCAAGTTTCCTCCCTCCTTGCCTCTGCCCGTTGCCTGATGCTGCCTACTTCTTCCTTTTCAGCCAGCCAGCCCTCTCCCTCTCTCTCTCTCTCTCTCTCTCTCTCGACCTTTACCGGCTTCCGCTCTCACGCCGCTGATGGAATACGTGCGTGGACTACACCTTTGCTTTTCTTATTATTCCAGCTTTCTCCGAGTCGCGTTTCTATACGTGCGGCATCCTGCAAGCTGCCACTTTTCTCCGTGGCAAACTTCCGCCGCCCGCCGTCTACAACTCGCCGTCACCACCAGCGCGCCGGGCTACTGCCGTGTACAGTACCGCCGCGCTATGACAAGCGACAAAAAATTATGTTTATTCCAGATGCCGCGCGGCCGCGCTTCGCTTACCAGCGATAAATTCTTTTGGTCTCAGCGCTTCCCCAGGTATTATCGCTTTACCGAGCTCCCGAAACCCGTCGATTTATACAACTATGCAAATTCTTCCACTGGAATTTTCAGAGCTCGAGCGCTGCGGCGATTAAGGAAATTTGCATTCCTTAGCTACCGAAACATTTAATCATCGCTATAACTATGCTGAGAAAGTAAACTGCTCGAATGCATTTTACAGCTTCCTCGAAATTCATTATTTGTACTTTAAAAATTGTGTAGCTTTACTGCACTCTATGTCTTGAGGATTTTTGTCACAAATCGATGTTACTTCAAGCTGACCATCAATAACGATAACGAGGCGTTCACGGTCGTCTTAGCGTCATTTGACAAATTTATGAAAAGTTTGCGCATAATTAGTTTTAAATTTCAACCACGTTTGGCTCCGGGCTGTAGTTAAAATTCTTTAAAAAATCCTTTCGAGAAATTACGGCTTTAAACGCAATCAAGTCGTAAAAACAGAAGAATAGAGCCGGAGACTCAAAGTCTTATCAATACACATATAGTCGCGCACGCAGATGCGAGCGCTGATAAATTTTTGGCGTTAAATCTCCCCCACCCAGCACGGGACTAGAACTGCGGGCTGCGGGCAAGAAATCAGGTCTGCGGCATAGCCCAGAGATTTGTTATCGTAACACCAGCGACTGCGTTGTTTGCCAAACAAATCCCACGCCACGCGCTTGTACAGTAGCTGCACCTCTGGCCAGGAGCGCAACAGCAGCAGTCTCACACCCCCTTGGAATAACAAAAGGCGCGCGAACGTGGATGGGTTCAAGCTTCCGGTGGGGCGAGGCCGGTCAACAGCATCGGCAACTACCGCACGGAATCGAACGAGAGCTTTTGGCTGCGACAGAGGGGCTGAGATAATAGCCGCTCGAAGGAGGCGAGAGAGAAAGCAACGTTCAGCCAACCAGTGCACGGCCGCGTCCCGCCACTTAAATCCTTCCGGCAAGCAACCCATATTACCGCGCGCGATAAATCACCTAAGATTCTTAGAAAATTTACGCGCGCGACCCCGATCTCTCGGCGAGTCGGCGGTAGACTGCAGAGGCGCACTGGGACCTCGGCCGGCCAGCGCCGCCGCGCCCGGCTGCAAAAACCGAGGGTCGGGAATGCGAAACGGCTCTGCGCGAATTTAGAGCTCGATCGTGGTCTCCGCACATTTGAATTTACGAAATACGAACCACGATTTCCTGTTCGAGACCTTTCCGGAGCCGGCGCCGTCGCGCTTTTCCTCCAAAAATATCCCCTACATTTCGCACCGTCATAAGTTATCCATCCAGCTCCGCCAATCATTTATATTGCATCTGCTTACGGTTTTTCATCGCTGATGACAAGTGATCAAATACTTATTGCGATTATTATCTACGTCACCCGAGTGTGCACTCGATAAATTTCAACATCTGGATCCCTCTCGAGAATGTTAGTTTTAAAGCAAACTTGTTAGTATCAAGGTATATATGGAAAGTCAAAATACACGTTGCAGTATTCGAACTTTCTCTCAAAATATACGATAGGTCGATGAAAGTACGACTAAGTAGTTTGTAATAGCAACTTGTCTTTCTTGTCTAGCGCCAGGAAAATTAATTAATTTCGAATCAGTCCAGATCGTAACAGCATCGCAAGCTGCCTTGGCTCTTCTTTGCGCTCAAGTACGCATCGCACTGTGGTTTTGGCCCTCCTCCAAAGCACACTTGCTGACTGCCTCGTGAACTCAAAGGAGGCTGCTCCTCCAACAACGCGCGGCAAGGCATCTTCAGCATTATTCGCCTACAATATTTGATGTGGCGTAAACAAACCCAAATACTCTTGCACTCGACATCGCACACAGAGATGTGTATACGCAATTATCTGAATTGGACAGCGCATAGACGGAAGCATTTCGTTAATATTCCGGAGTAACCTTTTGATACCTCGCTTTGTACTTTATAGTCCAATTTAACATTTGCGCAATTTCGTCCTCTCCCTCCCCCCCTCTCTCTCTCTCTCTCTTCCTCTTTCTTCATCCGCTCGGAAGATTCAATATTTGCTTTCTTCCTCAAAACCTCATTTCCAGTGTTTCAGTAGGATGGATAACGGAGCCTGAGGTCACTGGGAGCAAATAGAGTTGAAGTACGATACCCGGGCTAGACCAAGGAGTCATGGCATAGTAATCAACTCGGAAATTCGGGTCATTCGACACGCGTAAATAGATCGAGGGCTTAACTTGTGCGACGGGTTCGGACTCCCTGAATCTGTCCTTATCATACAAAACGTGCATGAGAGTTTTAAACGGAATTAGCAATTCGTAGTGCTTTGCGCGTGTTTTATGCTTATATGCCACTGGGAAGTTTGGCACCTGCATGGAAGTTTAATCATTGTCGTCGAAAGTTAAACAATGCCATCGTTAAACCTGTACGTGCTATGAAACTAATATACCAAATAAAATTTATTTGTTATTTCGTTAAAAACTTGATAAAAGTATGAAATGCGATTGAACGTAAAAAAGGCTCCATATTATGAAGTATTTTTGCATACTTTTAGCTCGAATTTTACAGATATTTAGAAGTTAACTTCTCGTAATGTTGCGAGTGAAGAGCTTAGGTGAGTTCGGATAAGCTCTTCCATGTAATATTGTAAAATATTTACGATTAACATATAAAATCAATACTGTGCATTTATCATACATACATACTGTGTATTTAATGTACGCTAATTGTAAGCAATCTAGTAGGAGGTTGGTTATTGACAAAGTAAATCATTGAGTCCAGATCAATAAAGTTAGATTCACTTTCGCGTTGATGATAAAAATGCAGAGTGATACGTGTGAACTTCTCATCACCGAAAGCAAGGATCAGAACAGAGAGCAAGGTAAGCTTGCGGCAGTCGCTTTTGCATAGTACTCCTCGTGAGTGAAGGATAGGGTGGAAATGTGCGCACCTCTCGCGCTCTCTTACGGTATACTCTGCACTTTAGTGCGACGCATCGTGTCTCTAGCTTATTTTGCGTGTGAAGTCTAACAATGTAGGGGCTTTTGAGTCGACCCAGACATACCTACGTCATTTATTTTGATGGACTATTCAGCGGTTGAAATCCTTCTTTAATACTTTATCATAATTCTAGAAGTTTCTGGCCTCCGGGTAGTACACGAGCTCAGATCAGTCCAACCATGACGACTCTACTAACCGGTGCTAGATGATATGACCGGAATAGGACTCTGATAGAGCGAGGAGAAAGGTGATTTTATTTGGGGTGATCAAATAAAATCTCCTCTAAGGGGCGGTATTTCCGAGAGTGACTCCGAAGTTGCACCAATCGGAGAAAGTATATGTGTATGTACGTTCACCATTCGCACTCATACTCCTGCTCAAACAAAAATATAAAAATGAACGAGAAATAAAGAAAATGCATCAAAAACGCGAATACAGTCGGATTTTTCTAAATCCATCATTATTGTCACAGGCGATGCCAGGCAAGCGATGACCGGTCTCGTTTTAACCCATTAAGGTCCAAAACAGAGAAATCGTAACTCTGTTTTCAACCGTAAATCTATCACATATTCCACGGATATATTCAAAGCAAACATACTTTTTCTTAAGTATTTTTTTCTCTACTTTCCATTTCTGGTATCAGAATTGCGAAGTTTTCACTCAAAAATTCAATATGGCGACGTTTAAAAAAAATGCAAAATTTCGATACTTTTTTTTTTAATCCAATTTCTTGTTGTGTTAACGTTGAGGACGGAACTTTATTTTTCAACTATGAGTGCATAAATGAGTTGTACTTTAAATTCAGTTTGGTCCCGAATCCAGAAATTCAATATGGCGGCTAGAAAATGACGCCTGAAGCTCAAAATTTTGCCCAAACTTTCACGAATTTTTTTCTCGAATATTATGCATTCGACGAAAAAATCAATAAGAATAAAAAGTGCTTAGAATCAATCAAGGAATATGTCTAAATTTTTTCACTGAGTTTTGAGCAACTTTTTTATTTTTGCCAATTGGCAATTTATGACAAATTGGAAAAATTCATCGAATCGTCTCGAAAAAAATTAGATATACTTATTGGTCAATTCTAAGTACTTTTTATTCTCTAACGTTTTCTTATATAACATTTTGTTTTTCAAAAATCAAAAACCTTAAAAAATTTGAGTTATGCAACTTTTGGAATTGTTTCATAAACTATATTGAATTCTCAATCGAAAAAGTCTGAATTTAATTACTATATTCAATTTGCCGAATTTTGCCAAAAGCTTTTGTAATGTTTTTATCTGAATTTCAAAATAGTGAATCATCATTAAATGTTCATAAATCGATTTTGAAGAATCTTTAGTTTTTTCATACTTTGTCTACTATACTGTTAGTGTTCTAAATATTAGCGTTAATATTTTACTTGTGCATTTAGCTTTTCAAGTTTTAAAATTGTAATGGCTCCAAAACGCCGGAGAAATGTAAGATCTCAATCAGAGTCTGAAGAAGATTATTCTGATGATAACGATGATCATAATATTTTGGTATCTAATCCAGATGATTCGGGCAGTTCTGGTCAGAGTGACGAAGATTCTGGTTCTGAATCTATTGATAACTTATTACTGAGAACATACGCAGAAACTTCTAATAATTATACGAATGATCAATCTAAATTGGAAAATGAATATATTTATAAATGGATCGACGGAGAAAAGAAAAAAGTTATTCCTGCAAAATTGAAAATGAAATATTATTATCTGATAGTCATAAGAAAGACATTAAAAATCCAGTTGACCTATTTGAGACATTTTTTTGCAAAGAAATTAAAAATTATATTATAGAATCAACTAAGATGAATAATTGCAGTCTAACAATGTCAGATTTGAATATATTTATAGGAATAATACTTTTCTCAGCATTCAATAAAAGGAAAAGTCAAAGAGATTATTGGTCTAATGATCCCTTTTTATTTAGTGATGTAGTGAAATCGGCTATGGGATGCCGTACATTTGAAAATATAAAATCTAAGTTGAAATTATCAAAACCAGGGGATGAAGATTGCAATGATAAAGCTTGGCGAGTTCGTCAAGTCATAAATCTGTTTCGTAGAAACATAAAATTGTTCGGGTACTTTCAAACCGCGATATCTGTAGATGAAACGATGGCCAAATGCTACGCTAGAACTAGTATGAAACAGTTTATTCGCGGCAAACCAATTAGATTCGGTCTGAAATTTTGGGGTCTATGTATATTAGATGGATTTTTATTAGATTTTGATCTATACTGTGGGAAGAATTCAATTATTGGGGATAAATTAGCCAAATGTGCTTTAGGAACTCGGGTAGTAATACTTACTTGACAATTTTTTTCAACGCTAACTTTTCGTAAAGTAGGCCTTTACCATCTATACATGAACAATTACTTCACAAGCTTAGATCTTTTTGTACATTTAAGAAAAATGGGTTTACGTTCCACTGGTACTATTAGAGAAAATAGGATAAAAGAAAAAAATTATATTGATAAATATCAACAAGAGGCACATACGCCACAAAGCACGATCAGAAGAGCGGAATGAATTTAATTACTATTATTGATTCTAAACCGATTTCAATAATTTCTACAGCATCTGGAGTAACACCACTGTTACCCTCGAAAAGATATTCCAAAGAAGTAAAATTAAAAATAGACATACCTTTTCCTAATGCATTTCACCTTTATAATAGGTTTATGGGAGGGGTTGATGTTCATGATGGCCATTGCAATGATGTTATGTTATGCATTCGATCAAAAAGTGGACGTGGGTGGTTTTTATTAGATTACTTCAGGACGCTGTCAGTAATGCAATAATACTTTATAATTGTGCTAATCCAAGTCACAAAAAAAGTTCAAATGAATTTCTGATAGATATTGTGAAATACTATCTGACTAGACCTAAAGTTGATGACATTGTTCATGAAACAGTATCCCTCAAACAACAGAAGCTCTGCTGTTGCAAGCCATGTGTCATTAGAACAAACAAATTTTGCAAAAAATGCAATAATTTTTATTGTAAAACGTGTTTTATAAAAAATCATAACAGTTCCTAAAAAAAAAAAAAATAAAAATTATAAAACTATAAAAAATCAAAAACATAAATAAAACCCTAATAAAAAGCGAAAAAAAAATAAATAAAAAGATAAAAAAAAGACAAGATGCTTTGACTCATTCACCTCCACGCGGTAAGTGTCGGGAAACGTTGTACATCAACGGCTAAGAAATGAGAATTTTTCAATGCGAAAATCATATCATCTGGAATGTGACAGATACTCGGGCACAAATTTGAAGTAAATTTGCTCATAATTGACCAAAAAGCGCATATGGAACAAAAAATTTTAAAGTTTTTGATTTTTTTTTTTGAATTTCAAAAAATCTTAAGAATTTTAAGGTTTTTGATTTTTTACTCAAAAACAAAGCGTTATATAAGAAAAAGTTAGAGAATAAAAAGTACTTAGAATTGACCAAGAAGTATATCTAATTTCTTTCGAGACGATTCGATGAATTTTTCCAATTTGTCATAAATTGCCAATTGGCAAAAATAAAAAAGTTGCTCAAAACTCAGTGAAAAAATTTAGACATATTCCATGATTGATTCTAAGCACTTTTTATTCTTATTGATTTTTTCGTCGAATGCATTATATTCGAGAAAACAATTCGTGAAAGTTTGGGCAAAATTTTGCGCTTCAGGCACCATTTTCTAGCCGCCGTATTGAATTTCTGGATTCGGGACCAAACTGAATTTAAAGTACAACTCATTTATGCACTCATAGTTGAAAAATAAAGTTCCGTCCTCAACGTTAACACAACAAGAAATTGGATTTAAAAAAAAAAAAGTATCAAAATTTTGCATTTTTTTTTAAACGTAGCCATATTGGATTTTTGAGTGTAAAATGCGCAATTCTGATACCAGAAATGGAAAGTAGAGAAAAAAATACTTAAGAAAAAGTATGTTTGCTTTGAATATATCCGTGGAATATATGATAGATTTACGGTTGAAAACAGAGTTACGATTTCTCTGTTTTGGACGTTAATGGGTTAAGACAGTAGCGGGGGTAACCAGAAACATGTTAGCTGTAACCTGACAAATATAAACCGGAAGGAAGGAAAGTAGCACTACCGTCGATACGATCAATAGGCACAGGCACGAGACAAGGAAGCTGTTAGAGGCTAAACAAATTTCTCTTGAACAGCGCAACACCGAGACAAATCAAGAAAAAGGTATTCGGCGAGAGTTACAGCGATTGCCATGGACTTCAAAATGACCTTTGCTTCAGACAAATTATTCTGAGGACAAGCTAAGTGATTTTTATTCAAAGAAACTGGTGTGGAATATAGAAAACACCATCGACGAAGTTCCAGAAGAAGAACATTGTCTTCAGTTGCTGAAGAAATGCTCACTGAAAGGAGCGCAGGTTTTCCAATGTAAGGAATAGACAGACAAAACCATTAAGATGAAGGATCTCCAAAAGTTGAAAAAAAGCGTTAATTATAATGACTCTTGATTTCACACACCCGAAATTGTAATGAAATAGCTCAAGAGGTAGAACCCCACCCTATTTACGGAAAAGTAAAAGATGTTAAACCGGAAGAAGGTGACAACGGGCACAGGTGATATAGGATGGCAAAAAAACGTCAGTAAGAATACTGGAGGAGGAAGGGGTCAAAGCTCTAAAAGCTTTAAACGCCTTTCTGTAGCTTTCTGTAGAGGATTCAGGGCTCATGTTATCCTGATCAAAGAGAGGAAAATCGAGGACAACTGACGACTGGGAGAATCAAAGGTCAACAAAGGTGAACGAAAGTGAAAGCAAGTTTTGGGTCCAGTGAGGGGCCCAGTCACATACTGATGCCCACAATTGCTTTCACTCACTCGGAACCTCAGCAAAATCGCCTTGGCTGTTCTAAAGTACACGCTAAAGTACATACAGGCATACGCCTAATCTACTACCTTTGATATTTATAAAGGCAAGAAAGCGGGTTAGCCAGCTAAGGAAAACTGATCGGTGGAAGTACCGACAACAGTAGAACCTGCATAATTGTTAAGTGATTTCAAGCAAAAACAATCTACTTTCCGTATGAGTTGACAGTATCCACATAAGGCAACACAGGAACTCCTAACCAATATTGTGATCAGTACATTCGAAAATAACTGTGAGCTTAGATAAAGCCTTGCTTCAAGGGGGCCCTTGGTAGAACCCTATACACCGAAGATGCTTAAGAAGCTAAGATGACTTTGTAACAGGGCGTACTGCGCAAAATATGACTAAGATAAATAAATGCAGAGGCAATCACAAAAAGAATATAAAAAGATGCCAATGAGTCTAAGGTTCAAAGCAGTTAAAATAGTTATGTTGTAAAACGTTAGGCTATTTAGAATCCTGCAGAGTCCCAAGGGGTATCTGAGACAATATAGAAACGCAAACTGGTAAGTTGGCGAAGGACGAGAAAGAAATCCTCAAGCGTCTCCTAAATATACTTTCCCTGACATCCAGCCAAAAATTCAAAAACAAGACTCAAGATGGGCAAAGGTAGTCTTTCTACCTGAACCTCGTAGAGCGCAATATTAGGTAGCGAGCTACTGCAGGCTTATCATCTATCATAAAAAAACATGCACTGACAATAGACGCATAGACAATAGACATGAAAAGTAACCCTATCAAATGAGTAAATTAGTGTATACACCATTGGTAGGGACAGTAGTATAGAATTTTATGTAATCTATATTGCTTACATCAGCATGGTGGGAACTCAGTCAAGTCTATAATTGTTTTTCATAACACGTGCATCGAAAACGCGCTTTTCGCCTACAAAAAAATGGAGCGAAAGTAGAGTTTTTCAAGCCTGAGGCGACCGGCCTTTTTAGTATTTTTGTGTGTATATATACGTATAAACACACACACACATATCAAAGCGAAATTGTTGTTTCCCTAGGGGCGAAAGTACTCACTTTCACCCCTAGGAATAAAACACTTTCCCCTCAGACATTTGCATTTTTGTGTGTGTATGTGTGCTATGCGTCTCATATATGTATGTATACACCATCAATCCGTGTGATATTAAACAAAATTCAGATTTACAACGAAATTCTACTATGAGATACTGAACGACTCTGTTTTTCAGGCAGACTAAAAAGAGCGTTATCGATGCACTGATTATAACAAGCACGATACACAACAAGGGGCAAATTGGCTTTTTTAGACTCGGATGATGGTTGAGGACTCGTGTCCGTCTCGGGCACCTGCTGCGCCCTCGACTCCCACTCGTGCCCAATCATCATCCTCGCTTGAAAAAGCCAACTTCCACCCCTAGTTGTCTAATGTACTATTTAGAGGTTATTCAATTCAGCAGTTCATCGACTCGTGCCCAATTATCACCCTCGCTTGAAAATGCCTACTTTCGCCCCTAGTTGTGCAATGTACTATTTAGCGTTTATTCAATTCAGCAGTTTATTTCAGAAATAGTTTTCTCCACACTCTCACCGAAAGTATAATTTTCCTCCCGGGTGCCTGGAGAGATATTTGCATTTTCGATGCTGATGTGAAGAATAATAGTATACGCACTAAGGATGGAAAATTGGACAGCAAAATCGTGTTTGCCGTATCTCGTATTTGCTACCCTTGCCTTTGGCTCGGGTGGCAATTTACACGAGATATGGACTGTCTAAGTTTTTTCCTCCCTAGGCCAGTAATCTACTATACTGCGCTTGCAATCAACTTTGATAGTGTCAAAAGCGAAAAAGAGTAGACGTGGGCTTGCAACGCGGACCCCAAGATTAACAAGCGGGAGCTCTAACCACTGAGCTAACGTCGACGATGCCAGCGCATGTTATGCACCGTACGGCTCGGCAGACTCATCGCTGACATGTCCTTCTGCTCGCGTCGCAGATGTGTGCGTCTGTGACATACGTAGTTAATAACTAGTAGTAAATACGTATAGTTGATTGTTCTAAATCGTCGCATTATAAATCTGCATGCATGATTTATCTGTGCCTATTCCGATACTTGATTTATTCACTCAGACTGTTTGCGGCCTAATCGTACTAAACGGTAGACACTGCATCTGAGATAAACATCAGATCTCTTCTGCTCTAAATGGAATTATAGTCAGTGACAATAAAGCACTCGGTAGAGCATCATTGGATCTTAATTAATGACAGCCACCATTTGATTTAGTCTCGCTTCTAGATAAAGCAATTTTCTGATTACGTGAAACTGGCTGCAGTGAGCGTGGGAGAGAGAGAGAGAGAGAGAGAGAGAGAGAGAGAGAGAGAGAGAGAGCATTACGAGTCTGCTTCCCACGTCAATTGCAAGCTTGCAAAATGTCATTCGAGCTGTCCGTTCAAGTAGTAGAGCTTCCGTAGCTGGAATATAAAAATGCGGCAA
This sequence comes from Trichomalopsis sarcophagae, assembly GCA_024372645.1. Classification (NCBI taxonomy): domain Eukaryota; kingdom Metazoa; phylum Arthropoda; class Insecta; order Hymenoptera; family Pteromalidae; genus Trichomalopsis; species Trichomalopsis sarcophagae. The sequence goes on along the minus strand of QLSS01000603.1, from coordinate 20,912 downwards.
TTGGGCGATCAGATTTTTAAAACTAAGCCTCGTAAAATTATAATAAGTCCGATGAATACAATTAGCATACACGGCGCACAAAGAGAGCGACGAGTGTAGTGGTCATGCCGCGGTCATAGAGGGGGGCAAAGCGAGGGTAGGCGCTAACCGACGGTTGAGCTTGCCCGCAGCTATACAGAATTGGCGTGGAGAGAGAAAGAGATAAATAGCCGGTAGAAACAAAGCGAAACAATAACTCTCGGTGTAAATCCGGATCGGACGTTTCGCTCTTTTCCTTTTTAACTGTCTATACAAACGCGATTCTTTTAGGAGGGCAACAAAGGGCAAAACTGCGCGAGCGTGCTCCGCCGGCCGGCGGAACAAAACCTCAAGGATTTCAGATATTGCGCACAGGCGCGGAGGGTCGGGGAGTCGGGAGTAGAGGCCACGTTGCGCGCCCGGTGCGGCGAACGTGTCGGTCAGTCGAATGTTGCATGCTGGGGCTACTGTGGGATGATGCACAAAGTCGATAGACGAACATCACCGCAGGTGTGCACAGCGCTCCATATAACGCGTCGTGACCCAGCGGCTGCTCACGTAATACGATTTAAGGTCAGCGCTGCGCAACGCTCTGCCTTTGACAGCGGCGAGCTTGGCTCCTCTGAGCAGGCATACTCCGTCCGGTGGTGCTCTCCCTCCTTCTCCTCCTCCTCCTCTTTCTCTCTCTCTCTCTCTCTCTCTCTCTCTCTCTTACTCTCTTGCTCGCGCGAGCACACCATCAAAATACAGCTAAATATGGTTAAGCCGCGCGCTACGTGCGTACACCCGCACGTGTTGCCCGGGACGACGAGAAGAACGAAACGGCGGCGGCATATGAATCGCGCAACGCAAGAACTGAAAGGCTTGGTTTGATGCAGCAGCGGTACAGGGCCTGCGCTAGCCGGATCATAGACGCAGGGCGGGGGAGGACTTAGCCGAGCGAGGGCAGACGAGAGCGGAGAATATTGTCTATCGGTGATGGCACTAAATCTCGCGTGACACTGTCTCTCATAAAGTGGAGCGCGCTGCGGTATTTTCCCGCTCACTCGCGCGATACCTGCTGCTCCGAGTCCGCGCTCGCACGTATGGCTCTCTATACGTATATACGCGCGGACGCTTTTTGACTTTATGACAGCGCCCCACGTGGGTAATTGAGACCGATCCCAGGCAAAGTGAAAGAGCGTGGACCGACTTTTTCATCAAGCGCATCCCACGGTACAGCCGGAATATGCGGAACGAAGATAGAGTAGTGAGGGGCCAGAAGAACCGATCGACGTTCATGGACTGAAATTTATCGATCGCTGCCAAGGCTTTTCATCATGGATCAATAAAATCAATGAAACTTTCCTGACTTTACATTCTTTTTTATCTGAAACCTGAGTATATTTCATCTGCTCAGTTGATTGTATGCGGACATCGTAGTGCTCTTTTAAAATCGGATGCTTTATTTTCTTTGTGCGTTCCACGAGAAAGTAAATGATTGTCAACGGAGGGATCCAAAAATCGATGTTCCTTCAGGGGCGGGAAAGTTAAGCTTGAGTAAACAAATAAAATTCTTACGATCGTTAATAAATGAACTCCTTTACGAGACCTATCTTTTTTTTTAGTTTCCGCGCGTGCTTACCGAAAGTGGACACTGTTATAGCATTGAAATCAAAAGCTTATCATATGTCACAGAAGCTCACGTCTGCAACGCGAGCTGCGAGATGAGTCAGCGATAAGATTCCGCAGAGCCGTACTATGATGCATAGCATGCGCTTGCATCGTAGACGTTAGATCAGTGGTTAAAGCTTCCGCTTGTTAATCTCGGGGTCCACGATTCAAGCCCGTGTCTACTTTTTTTCGTCCATTACGCATATTTTAAACGTCCAAAAAGTTTAAAAGTTTAAAGTTCCTATTGTATGCGATTAAGGGCAAAAATAATGAACGTTTGAAAGCTGCAGTTGCAATTTTTCATGATTTGCCAACAAAGAAACAGACGAGAACTGGTGCAAATGAGAAAATCATTGGAAGCAGCACTTGTCCATAATGTCGAGTTTCATCGTTTAAAGCTGAATCTTCAATTTCTGCTGTCTGATTATAATTTAGCTGGTTGTATTCGTTTTCGAGTTCCCTCGTGCAGAAGCAGAAGCAGAAAAGAACAGAGGGAGGGCAAGAAGAATCAAAAGAATGAGTTATATATTCTGCAGTGTCGAGGGAGGACGAGAGTGAGATAAAGAAAAAGAAGAGAGAGAGAGAGAGAGGGTGCGAGCTTACCCCGTCGAAGCCCATATCGAATGTCTGGCGGGGAACCGGGAAGGTGTCTGAAGGTTCGGGCTAAGGCCACCCTCCAATCCGGCTGCGCGTGTATACCCACACCTTCGAGTCACACCTCATTACGCCACCACTTCGTTAACTCTCGCGCGAATGTTCGCATAATTTGCGATAAAGGAAAATCCCCGACAATGCCTCCGCGACATTCATTTCTTTTTATGTGCGCTTGCCTCTGGCTTTATATAAAAACGTCGTCGTCGCCCCTCTCTCTCTCTCTCTCTCTCTCTCTCTCTCTCGTAAAAAAACTTTCCGACCGCGCACACTCGCATTGTCTCTCATTCCAAAGTACGAAACTTTTTCCTTACGAAATTCCTTGCAAAAAAGTGAGCGGGAGAAAGGAAAAGAAAAAGATAAATGAACTTTTATGAATATTGGACTTTCAATAGAAAGAGCGAGTCGGAGCAGGCTCAAGTGCGAGGGCTTGAGAAAGAATACGTTTTACCTTCTTCGCGTTTTGAAATCTTTGAAAAGTGCTTGTAAATTCGGGGGCCTGCGCTCTCTCTCTCTCTCTCTCTCTCTCTCTCAAGGAGTAAGCCGGGGAATCTCAGAACGCCGTTATGTTCGCTCACTCTATCGGTCGAGCAAAATCGCGTTCACGAGGCGCAAGAGATTCGCCTCGATATTATAAGAGTTTCAAAGCGATTTGAGTCGAAGATGCCTTTGGACCCTTTGTGCGCAAGCGCGCGGGGAGAGGACTGAGGAGATAGACGGATGTACACTCGCGCACACACAGTATCTCGGCCGATGGAAAATTCTTTGGCTGCATGAAGATACGAGCCCGCTGTGGGATGTATGGCGTCCGGTATAGGTGTGCGTAGGTGGTGCGCGAGCGCGTATAAATACGCAAGGCAACCGTAAAAGGAGAAATGGCCGGCACCGGCAGACAGCTCACGCCACTGCGCAGCCTTGCGGCAGCCTGCAGCTTCTGCACTCGTAAAGCAGAAACTTGCGCAATCACAAGTTGGTGAGGAAATCTACAGGGATGGGAACTCATAAAACTACAGTAATTGTAAAACATGGAGGGAGAGGGAGGAGAGCTTGGGCGCGAGTGAACGAGCCAACCATAGAGAGAAAGGTAGAGGTGGTGGGGGAACTTGCGGAACCGTTGATATGTCCGACGAGTGCGCTACTGCTTGCTCTTTCAATCATGATTTATGTTATCTGCTCTTCAAACGCTAATTGCGGTGAATTTCCGCGATAACAGCTGCGCGAAACTTTAGTGCTCGCTTTCGCGCCGCCTCCTCAGCCTGCTTTCGTTTGTTTTTCAAATTTATGGGAATTCATAAAAACTGCTCCTCTCCCTCTATTGTTCGTTTTATCGCTCGCTCTCGCTCTCATTCTTTCTGTCGTCGCTATGCGCTAAATTGAAACAAAAGATTTTCGACTATTTGCTACTTTAATTAAAACTTGCCTTCAATATACCAGAACTTTTTCCATCAAAAATTACATGCTTCAAACTATCTGAAATTTACCAGATGTAATTACTCAATTTTCCTTGTAAAGAATCAAAATGACTGTTTACTCGCAGACTTCGCAGAGTCATATATATATATATATATATATATATATGACTCTGCGAAGTCTGTGGGGGTGACATAAGATAGGGCAGCGTGGAAGACTTGCGTAGATGAGGCGATGAACTTTCGAGTTCCAAATGCCGCTTAAAAAAAATATTCTTTTATTTATTTGTTACACAAAATTATATATATATATATATATATATATATATATATATATATATATATAT
>QLSS01000602.1:29242-45607 GCA_024372645.1 Trichomalopsis sarcophagae | reverse complement strand
TAGGAAATCCACTGTGGCCTCGACTGGAGTGGCGCGAAAGGGTGTCCGCGGCCTAAGCTGGGCAGCGAGAAAGATGCCTCGTGGCCTTGAGTGTGTGGCAGGGTGATGCGGGAAGACAAGCTGCAATTGGCTGCACTGTTCATTGCAAGTACAAAGAGCGGACTTGCTAAAGGAGTTGTTCCACCCAGCGACACACCAGGGACACGCCTTTAAAGCAGCAACAATCCTTCAGGATACGCACGCACGCGGTTGACAAAGCTAAGTGGTTTTTTAAACTTTACTATTCCCTAACTTGCACCAAAGCAAAGGCGCCTCGGCTACCCTGGCCAGGCGCATGGCTAGGATGCACACAGATATATGCCTAATATAAGAACCGTGGGTGGTCGCGGGTAGAGTCAGGGGATTGGGAGGGGCCGGACGGATCTTCCGTGACCCTGCGTTCAGTACTCCCAGGGCATGTATTCTTGTCAAAGGCCTTGACGCATTGCTGCTACCGGCCGGTGCAGTGGCGATCTTACAGCAATTAAGGTGAGGCTTCCTATGGACGGGGGAGCCGAGAGGGACGTGGTGGTGGCCTCAGGTTACTTTCCATACGACTCCCAGGAGGAGCCTCCGCCCAGGGAGGTACAAGAACTCATCAATGATTGCAGAACGCGGAGCATTCCATTGATTCTGGGGTGGGACGCGAATTCGCATCACACAGTCTGGGGCAGCTCGGACAACAACAGCAGGGGAGATGCGCTACTGCAGCATCTGGCCACAACCAGTCTGTGTATACTAAGCAGGGGCAGGGAACCAACATTCTACAATGCGGTTAGAAGTGAGGTTATCGACATGACCCTGTATACAACGGGAATAGAAGGGTGGATAGGCGGCTGGCGGGTCTCGGATGAACCCTCGCTGTCTGACCACAGATATATTCTTTTTGAATGGAAAGAGAGGAGCTCGCAGACAAGGGCCTTTAGAGATTTCAGGAAAACAAACTGGGCATTCTTCAGGGAAAACCTTAGAAACGAGCTCCACACCTTCAAACCTAAATTTGGTCGTACGAGCGATCTTGACTTTTGGGCAGCAGAGCTGGTCAGGATAGTCGAGATCTCCTTCCAAAGAATCTGTCCCTGGACCATCCCAAGAGGTACCAAGAGGACCCTGTGGTGGAACCAGGAACTAGAGAAACTACGGCGGCAAACAAGACGGACCTATAACAGGGTCAAAAACACTCGAAGTCCCGGTGACTGGCTTAGGCATAGGGACGCCCAGAGGCGCTACAAAAGTAGCGTTAATGCGGCAAGAGTCAAAGGGTGGAGGGACTACAGCGAAGGAATCGAGAGATATCCGGATGCAGCTAGACTTCTACGAATTCTTGCAAAGAATCCTGAGGTATGGCTTGAAGCAATCAAGTTGCCTACAGGAAATTACGCAACCTCCGAGGAGGAGTGCTTACAATTACTTCTGCAGGCCAACTTTCCGAACTTTCAACCTGCCCAGGACATGGTCGGTGAGAGTTATGGAGGGGAAAGGCCGTGAAGGTCAACATGGGGACTGGCAGATACGGTTGTCACCCCAGAGAAAATCAGGTGGGCCATCAGTAACTTCGACCCCTTCAAGGGTATTGATGGAATCTACCCGGCCTTTTTACAGGAGGGGCTAGAGGAGTTGATATGACCCCTGACTAAACTCTTCAGAGCTAGCATCGCCTTGGCTCACATACCAGCTATCTGGAAAACAGCCAAGGTCGTGTTCATTCCCAAACCAGGGAAGCCGAGTCACACAATCGGTAAGGACTTCAGACCCATTAGTCTGAACTCCTTTATGTTCAAGTCACTTGAAAGGTTGGTAGATAGGTTTATCCAAAGCGAGATCCTCAATATTAGGCCCCTACACCCTAACCAGCATGTATACAGGGCAGGCCTCTCTACAGAGACAGCCCTACACTCAGGGGTCAGTCGCATTGAGGAGCAGCTGGAAAGGGGGGAACTGATGGTTGGAGTATTTCTTGATATAGAGGGAGCGTTCAATCGCACGTCTATCGAGTCAGTCGTAACGGAATCGGAGCTGCGGGGGATACCGAGGCCGCTTATTAGCTGGCTTCAGAGTACGCTCGGCTGCAGAACTGGGGTTTCAAAGTTAGGGACCGCAACGGTTTCGGGGACCGTCAGTAAGGGATGTGCGCAGGGCGGGGTGGTGTCCCCTACGATTTGGTGTCTAGTGGCCAACGGACTGCTAGAAGCGCTGAATTCGGGGGGTTGCTATGCTCAGGCCTATGCGGATGACTTTCTGATACTCATCAGGGGCAGAGAGGCTGGTGGAGCCATGGATGCCATGCAGCTCGCTCTAAGAAAGGTGGAGAAATGGTGCCGCTTAACTGGGCTTTCCGTTGACCCGGAGAAGGTTGAGCTGGTGATTTTCACACGCAAATACAAGCTGGATACCTGCAGGATGCCCAGACTATCTGGAGTCGCTCTGCAGGCAAAAGATTCAGCTAAGTATCTAGGCGTAGTTCTCGATAAGAAGCTTACCTGGAAGGCGCATTTAAAAGCTCAATGCGATAAATTCCTCGCTGCTCTTTGGACATGCCGTAGGGCCTTTGGCAGCTCCTGAGGACTCAGTCCCCGGATAATCATATGGCTTTACATGGCCGTCTTGGTACCGCGACTTGCATATCCCTCTCTGGTCTGGTGGCCAAGGGTGGAGCAGGTGGGGGCCAGGGCAGAACAGGAGAAACTCAGAGGACAGGTGCTAAGAGGGGTGACAGGAGCATATAGAACCACGCCCACCAAAGCACTTGGGACTCTGATGAAGGTGGAACCACTTCACCTCACCATCGTTGGGGAGGCGGTCAAGGCTGCCCATCGACTCAACGGATTTGGACAGTGGAGAACAGGAACGAGACACACCCGATTACCAGACGGATTGGGTCTCATACCTGAATTCACCATGCAAACGGATATGATGATCCCACGCTACTTCTTTGGAAGAAGATACAGGATTGTCATACCCGCTAGAGAGGGGGAGACTGGAAGGGACAGCCTACCGGGGACGGGAGAAGTCTGGTATACGGACGGCTCACGGACCGTGGCGGGAGCTGGCTCGGGGTATTATTGTCGGAGGGATGGAAGAGGCACCTTCTTCTCCATACTAGCCATACTAGCCTTCTGGAGGAAGGCTGGTCTACCCGCGTAGGGCACTGCTTCATTAGGGGGCGACACAATGGGTTTTTACCTAAGTGTCCGGGACCTCCCTTGGGAGGCCCACATCACCTTTTTTTAATAATTAATAATAATAATATCGAAGCTATACCAGTCTATGCCATAGATAAAATTTTTTTGTTTTAAGAAATAAGTAATTTTATATAAGAATATTTTTTCCGAACCACCAGGACCATATATAAAATACATCTTATGAGTTTTTTTTTGCATAAAATTTTAAAAATATTTCTTTGATCATCATTTAATTGAACATACATTTTTTCAAACATAAATTTGCAATATACGATTTCTTCACTATTATCAATGTTATGGAAATCGATTTTTAGGCATAGACAAACCAAACGATTCACATGATTTATCCTCTGTTTTACATATTTTATTAATATGTAAAAGTGCAAAATCTTCTGTAAAACTATTTTTGTATTTATTCCATATATCATCACCTTGAACCAGAGCAGGCGCGTTTAAAGAACTCATAAAGGAAGCTGATAGGTACAATCTAGATTTGGTAGTAATACAGGGATCGCGGTGTCCAGATGGCGGAGTACTAGCATCGGATCAGTTCACGTACCTGTATGGGGCCGGGAGCGGGGGATCCCTAGGCACCGGATTTCTCGTAAGCAAAAACATTATACATTCGGTTAAAAGATTTAAATCCGTCAATGATAGGCTCTCGTTCATCATCATCGAAGGTGAATGGTATAGATATGTATTTATTAATGTACACTGTCCTACGGAGGACAAAGTAGAAGAAGCTAAGAATTTCTATTACGAAGCAGGTGATCGACCGGTTCGCGTCTTACTACATAAGAATAGTATTAGGCAATTTCAATGCTAAAATAGGTAGAGAGGAAATGTTTAGGCCTACTATAGGGAAGGAAAGCCTGCACGAAGTCAGCAATAATACTCTAATACTGTTAGGGTCATAAATTTAGCGGCAAAAGATCTTATAATCAAAACTAAGTGTTTTAAGCACAAGGGCATACACAAAGCAACGTGGACATCGCCGGTCGGGGCCACACAGAACCAAATTGATAAATTTCCCATTAAAAAAAGACGTCATACTAACGTTCTCGACGTAAGTATTCATATAGGGGCAGATAGCGACTCGGACCACTTCCTAGTAGTAGCCAAATTAAGGGGGGCACACCACCTGTTCCCGCATTCACTCGGGCTTTCACCCGCGACGTAGGGAAAACCTCTTTAGAAAACCTACGCCAGGAACAGAGCGCACAAGAAAAAAATATCTTACTTTAAACACGCGCACAACTCGTTGTTGACCATAAATCTAAAACTAAAGCTCCCATCCGCACGCCCGCTCGACCGAAGCGCAGAATAAATATTCTGCTTGCTCTTCATCGCATGTGGCTCTAGACTTTTCCTTAGGCCACTGAGATTCTGGCTCACGTAAAAATTGTGGACCCCTCAGCCACCTACTGCCCTCTTTCAAAGCATTCATAACTGACCTCGTACCGTCATCAGCGGGATTCTCTTTGGTATTAACATACTTCCACTCCTTCGCTTCCGAGCTTTCGCGGATTTCACCTAATCTATTAGCAACAAAAACTTTAAAATCGCGAGAGTCTTTTTTAATCCAACATAATACCGTCTTTGAATCAGACCAAAAAACTCGTCTCGTAATTTTGAAATCGTGTTCGTCTGCAATAATTTTTGCCAATCTCACACCAAGAAGCGCGGCTTGAAGCTCTAAACGAGGAATTGAAACTGCTTTTAATGGAGCTACTTTACCTTTCGCGGCTATTATCGTCACATGAAATTTATTCTCACTTGACGCAAAACGCCAATAAGCGACTGCTGCGTAAGCTTTTGTACTAGCATCGCAAAAAATATGTAATTCAGCGGATTTTACCTGTTCATTTTTAAGCTGATAACAACGTTCGATCTTACAACATTTTACAATTTCTAAACCTTTTAGCCATTGTTGCCATATAAAAAATTCGTCATCACGCAACTTCTCGTCCCAACCTATTCCACTAGCCCAGATTTGCTGCATTAAAATCCTAGATTGAAGACGTTGGTTTTTTGCAATTTTCCAACGCATATATTCCGGAAGCCTAGCAAACTCAATACACTTATCGATTAAATGCCCTTTGCGTCGGCAATTCGCACAATGTTTGCTTTCACGCGTTTCTCCTCGCTTCTTTTCGTCGCTGTCGTTTTCGTCTGCGCTTCCGTTTAACGTTGCATATACAGGCTTGACTCTTTCTCGCGAACCGGAAGTAACACTCTTAGAATTCTTATCAGCCTCGGATACCTCGTAAGTTATGATATTCGCAACTATATGCTTTTGTGCCTCTTTATAAACGTACTGAGCAAGTTTTTCTAAAGCCGGTGTTTCATCATTTTCTCGCGTTTCATCGGCGACATAATTTGTAAAATTATAAGCCATTGTGCTTGGTAATTTTCTAATCATCCGTCTACAAGTTCCGGGCTGTCTAAGTATCCTTTACTATTCTTCTGTGACTTTATCGCTAAAACGGCGTTCCTTAATTTAGTCGCGAATTCGATCAAACCTATCTTACCCTTCTCTATACTCGGTAACAGCCTGATATCGTCTAAAATCTTAGTCAAAATCAGTTTAGAATTTCCGAATCGCATTTCTAACGTATCCATAATTTCTTTAGAACTATGGCCTGCCATAAATAAAGGCTGAACTGCTTTGAGAGCGTCGCCGGACAATGCGTCAAATAATTGTAGTACATTTTCATGATCTGAATAGTTCCCCAATTTAGTCGCAAATTCAAAAGACTGCTTGAATCTACTCCAATCAAGCGGTTCCCCAGTAAAAGCCTGCAATTTTTTCACCGACGTCATTCTATTAATTAGCGTCGCATCGCCGCTCGCAAAGCCTATTTATCGACGCGAGACTGTTTTCAATCGCCCTCGCTAAACGCTCCTCAAAACGTGCATTCGATCGCTCGCGACAAGCGAGTCAGAATTTTGGCTATCGTCGCATGGTCCTTCGATATTGCTACTTGGTCTTTCGGAACGTTGATAATTATAAATAAAATCTCGTATATTTGATCTTTATCTCTCGCAAAATTTGAAATGATATTACTTGAAAGTCGATCTTGAAATTGCTCGTCTGAAAATCCGCGACCATAGAGAAAGATTTTTGTCTATTCGACCCACGTGTTCTTCTAAGAACGTTTTCACCTTCACTTTCACTACTAGATGCAGTGCCGGCCAAACTTGAATCGACTTCATTATCAGACTCTACTCTTTCTCTGCTTAAATCTTTTATTTTCCTGCTTGCCACAAAGCGATCGCGCTTGGTCAACAACGAGTTCTTCCTCCCGACAGAGGGACGCTTCGCACGCGAACTTATACGAGTACTCAAACCTCCGAAAAGTGATGGTGGTGTCGGCTCCGATGTCCATGACGAGGTTACTGCTGGAGGCGGCGTACTCGTAAGCACCGCCGCTGGATGTTGTGATGTCTTGGAGCTCGTAGTTGTAGGCGGCGGCGTGCTCGTAAGCACCACCAGACGACGCATCGGCGCGCGGCTCCGAGCCGTGGATTTTCTCTTCAACAAAAAGGTCGGCGTACTCGAATGCACCACCTGACGTCGGGCCTTCGCGTCTCCTTGGGCTGCCGGTTTCGCTTGGACCTGGGGAGTCGGCGTGCTCGAAAGCACCACCTGACCTAGAGCCTTTCCTCTCGCTGCTACTACCTTCCCTCTCTCCTTGGCTGGGGACGGTGACGTGCTCTTCAGCACGGCTGCTGCAGGTAGAGGCGCTGCTCGTTTGCGTTTGGCTGCAGGTGACGGTTCTCTGACGATTGTCTTGACTAACTCGGCTGCCCGACGACGATCTGTCATTGCTTTCTTTCCCTTCGCAGTTGTCGGCTTCGAAACTTGGACGGATAGATTAGGAGACGGGTTTTCTCTTCTCTGCGAGCGCGTACGCCGACGATCATCGGCATACGGTAGTACTCCACCTAAATTTGCCATTATTTATGGCTGGGGTCACAAAAATTCCCGGGTTTCGGCACCAAAATGTAGCTGCTAATAGAGCAGTATTGCGCTCGAAGTTGCGCCTTTAACTAAATTTAATAAACTAATAAAAAAAACTAAAAACAAACAAAAATATATTTGGATAAAACAAAATGATTAAATTTCTAAAGGGAAAACTCAAAATAAAAACTAAATATCTTAAATAGAAAAATAGGAAAAATTATTATTAACTAGAAAAATTATAATTGAAGCTTTCGGCTCCGTATCTCATTCGAGACTGACCCCGCAGAGCACTCGAGGCGACGCTTGCCCCCGCCAAACCCCCGAAAACGGTCTCCCTTCCCAAGGCCCTTGTTTGCCTCGTCCGCTGGTCTGGATCGCCAGATGCCGATGCATCTGATATCCGTAAAAGCTATAAAAGTTCGGACCCAAAGCTAAAAAAAACACGGTGATGCTCGCTCTCATAAAACAATAAATCCGGTCCCAACGCCGCACTCGACGTTGAGCCGAAACATATTATGCGCACGCTCTCGCAGACCCGAAAACTGACCCCGCGCCGAACCCGGCGTCGAGCCATAAAAGCTCCTCGACGCGAACAAGGACCCTTTCTTTTCGATCGCGCACGTGCTCTGCAGTCGAAGCTGTCTTCACATATTATCCCTGCCCTCTTCCCGCATTCACTCGGGCTTTCACCCGCGACGTAGGGAAAACCTCTTTAGAAAACCTACGCCAGGAACAGAGCGCACAAGAAAAAAATATCTTACTTTAAACACGCGCACAACTCGTTGTTGACCATAAATCTAAAACTAAAGCTCCCATCCGCACGCCCGCTCGACCGAAGCGCAGAATAATGACTCCGTGCTTTCCCTTCATGGCAGTCGATCCGGACAACATGCTCCCAACAAGCTACGCTTGTCTAAGCCTAATCACGTCCGCGCAGGAAAATCTCGGCTTTTCCTCGCCCCGCTGTCTCTCCAATTACCGGGTGTATCCACCCGAGGGAGAGGAAAAGAAATACTCAGTACTCAAGTGGCCACATATACCACGAGACCTACGCGTCATTTTGCATGACGCGCTGGAGCATTTGTCCGCCGATCTCTACTCTCGCTTCGATCAGCGCCCGTACGTCAGGAACAGATGTGGTGGGTCCATTGAACATAACTACAAATCAAAATAAGTATATTCTTACTATACAAGATCAATTGTCAAAATTCTTAATTGTGAACATATAATTTCTTAAATGTTTCTAAATATAAACATTTCGAATAACCTATGATAATTGTAAACGTTGCATTCATTAGTTTTTAAGATAGTTCTAGAACACATTCATGCTTTATTGTTTTTCTATTGCCATATCTGGGCCCTGAGAACTTACATCTAACGATGTAATTTTATCTTTACGTTAAATATTAGTTTATGTAGAAATAAAATTGTAAACATTATTAGTGATTTAAAATTTTTAACTTTAGTTAGATTTGAAATTATTTAATAAATTAAATATTGAGCGATTTAAAGGAATGGGATGAATGTGAATAGGTAAATAAGGAAAATTACAATTAATTTTAATAATTTATTAATCATATACAATTACAATCATAACGATGCTTAATTATAGGTCCTACAATAACTACATAATTTGAGTTAAACACCTCGATATAGATCCGATTAACAGAATTCGTATAAACCTGTAATTCGTAATAAAATAGAAGGCGAAGTCCCCAGGTGTCTTCCTCAGGACCATATTCACCTTCCAGGTAACCGTCATTAATACGACGGTCGCAACGCCTCCAGGAGCGGGTACATTGCCAATCTTGGAACTATAAAAACAAAAAAAACCAAAGATATATATTAGTTTAAGTTCACATTTATAAAAATAAATTATAATTTATAAACATAGAAAAGGAAGAGAACAAAACTTACACAGACACGGACATATTTCCGATAACCGACCCTTGGCGGTATTGGAGAGGGCAAGTTGTTTCTCTTAGCCTTCTTAACAGCTCGTACGTATTGCCAATCCTGAAACTAAATAATAAATTTATATATTTAGCAACATCTAATTAAATAGTAATAATAATACCAACAAAAAAAAAATAAGTTATAAAATATACTAACGCATACGGGCGCATATCGCTTTCGGGGACATCCATACATTTTTACTATATATATATCTTGCCACTTGAAAAAATAAACTGTACTCACCTGACGTTATAACTTACTCTTTATAAACAAAATCCGTCTACTAAACACTTTTGTAAAGCTGACCTAATCGAGAGTCAACGAACTTCAATTCTTCAGTACTAGCATTTGTTTTTTTTCGAAGAGTTTGAATTTAATTTAATTTTGAAATAATTCTCATTAATTGCAATATCTTGGGCCCCGAGGTGTCACGTTGTGTGATTTATTGCAAAAACTAAAATAAAATTAAAATACATTGAAACCCAAACTCTCAAAAAAAGAATGCATTGCGTACGCTGAAAAGTTTCGATACACAGCCAAATACAGGCCACTGTTGAATCAGGACATCAGCACTTCGTATCGTCGTAAGCGAGCGCCACTTTTTATGTATACATTTTCCGTAATTTTAAGTTTATAAATATTGCAAATATTACGTTACGAACAAGATTTTAAAAGGCCTTGTACGAACTCAATTAAGCAGTTCGTACGAGATCGCGGACTCCGTACAAGTCGGTTCGACAATTGGCGATATACTCGTGAAAGTAATTTTTCTTATAAATATCCGTATAAAGTTTCATTGCCGTTTACGTGAATAATATTGTAAAAGAATTTTATATATTTAGTTAAATAAATAATAGAGTGGCAGTGAAATAGAATTTGTTTAAACGTTCTTTACAAACAACATCCTATTTACCCAATACGAGGCTGAATCTCCTTACTTGCAACGAAGCATCATCACACCCAAAAGGTAAGTTTTCTTATTTAGTTACTAATAGTGGGAGTATTAGGCGCCTACTAACATTGTTTCTAGCCTTGCCACTACCCATAGCATTACGTTTCTGCCTATTCTAGTGTGGATAGTCACGACGTAACACAACCACAAATTTATTAATTATTACAACGTGGTATAAATACTTTCCCATACCATCTAAATCAAAATACCCGCGTATGTATAAAAAAATTTTTTAGTCAGTTTATATGAGAATAAACTATTGTCAATAAATATTTTTTAATTAGACCTTAAGAAAATAAATAAGTTTTGAAGACTATTTTGTCAAATAAATGTTTTGATTGTGTATATACTTTTAGTTCTTATTGCATATTGATCATAGTAGCAGAAAGCTTTAAAAACAGGTAAGGTTAAAAAAATCTCTCATCAATACAAATTTTATATGTTAATATTTTATAAAAAAATTATTTAATCTAAGCTCTTTAATTATGTATGATGTCTACATACAGCGTGTATTAATTATTTAAAAATATTATTTATCGTGCTGTAATATAAAATACAGCGATAAGAAATTTTTATTTTTTTTTTAAACTTGGCAATAATAAATATAACTTACAGCAGTGTTTTGTGTTGTAAAAAATACATTTGAACTATTAGTATTTGTGTAAATTAATATTATTGAAATTGTTTACAATTCTTTAATTAAGATAAGGAAAGGTTTATGCAATTTATAGGTACCTAGGCGGAAATTTATTTACCTAAAAAAAGCTAATAAAAACTAATAACTTTTATGATTAGTTTATAATATGTAGATTTAGGACTCTAAAAACGTTTAATAATAAATTACAGCTTTTATTAGCTTTTTTTAGCTTTTATTAAATTTTCTATATATTCTGGCACAAAAATAAATGAATGCGTAATCTCCAAAAAAGCTAATAAGTTCTAATAAATTTAAAAAAAATATTTATGTAAAGACCGTATTTGATAAACATACGGGCTGCGCGAGTTTTACAAATAATTATTTATTCGCGAGAATTAGCATAAGCTCGAGAGCTTTATTGTTACTAGAGATACTTAAGTTGAATGGACGAACTAGATATATAAGTATACAATGTATATTTAATTGCACAAGTGGACGCGAGACTGTCGCGTTAGTGGGACATGCGTGCGCGGACTGTAGGCTGTCCGCTTTTGGTGGACGATGCTGAGTCCGCATAATTTAGATTTATCGGTATTTATAAGTCTTACTATATGTTAGTAAGTTTTTTAAAAAGCTAATAACTGCTATGAAATTTTATGAATTATTTTTAGTTTTGTCTTTTAATATCTTAAAAAAAATTCTTTAAGCACTTGTTTTTAATGTTTTTAAAAACACACATAGATAAAAGATAAAAGTCACATAATATACTAATAAAAGCTAATAAACTCTAGTAAGATAAGTAATTTTTTTTTTATAATTAATGTAAATTATTATTAAATTAGAAGACTCATAATGTAGCAACGCTGATTACTACTAGCATTGTTTTCACACATATTTAATATCATCCACAACATTCATAAACCTAATACAGTAAAAAACGAATTTAATTTTTTTTTTCAATTACGTTCGCAGAAGTCAGAGTTTGTGTTATAAAGCTAGTTATTTGTTATTATTTTAAAATTTCATATAATAAAGGTAAATATACATTCTATAATATTTTCACCAATATTGATATACGGTGCTAAATCGAGTTATTGTTTTTTATTATAATATTGAAGCGACAATAATGTCACCGCCTACGAAAAAAAAATCGTTTAGATAGATGTTGTAATCCCCTCAATAAAGAAGGGCACAAAGGAAAAATGCTACGCCTGGTATCAGCTTCATTCTTATCTAAGCATACAGATATTCCTAAGAAAGCTATGATTTGCATAATGTGTCGAAAAGAGAGCTATATAGATTCCTCAAATTCATCTAATGTTTCTATAGATAAAGAAATCTCAGGACCTCTAGAAAATGATGAAGGATCTCAAACATCTAAAAAAAATAGTTAATCAAGAGAAGCTAAATTAGAAAAATTAATGGATGGACTGAAAGAAAAGTTTAATTCTCTTTCAAAAAACGATCCATTAAAAGTCTCAATTCTAACAACATTGCCTGATTGATGGTTATTACGAGATATTATGGAGGAGTTTAATGTTTCTATGAGAACGGCAAAAAAGGCAAGAGATTTAAGACATCAATGTGGTACTTTAGCAACTCCTCAATCAAAAAAGGGAAAATCTTTATCTGAGAGTACTATTAACGAAGTTGTGCAATATTATAACTCCGATATCAACAGTAACATTATGCCAAATAAGAAAGATATATTGAAAATCAAAGATGGTGGTGAGGTAACATATGTGCCAAAAAGATTACTTTTATTAGACGTAAAGGTTTTGTACAGGAATTTCAAGAAGGAACATGAAGAAATACCAATAAGTTTTAGTAAGTTTGCGGAGCTTTGGCCTCAATCGTGTATTTTAGCTGGAGCAAGAGGTACGCACAGTGTGTGTGTATATGTAATACACCAAAATTTTAAGGCAATGTTTGATAGTTCCAATTTGATTAAACTAACAACAAATTTGCAATATCCGTTGCAAGGGTATGCTGATTGCATTCATTTTTTTTATGCAGAAATGCCAATGACGATTGTCACTTAGGATTGTGCCAACGATGCCCAAAATTATCAGATTTCCTAGACATCTGTCCTACTGGAAAACGATGTTGAAGACATTACTTACAGCATTTGGCAATCAACCGACAAATGTACTTTGAAGAAAGAGTGCATGAATGTACATGATTTCGCGTTAGAATTATCACTGAGCCTTCAAAAACTGATACCGCATCATTTCATTTCCAAGGAACAATCGCAATTCATAAGCAATCTAAAAAAGAATTTAAAATCAAATGAGGATATCTTGGAGATAGACTATTCGGAAAACTACGCATATGTCGTTCAAAATGCTGCCCAACAGTTTCACTATAACAACGACCAGTGTAGTATATTCGTTGCCGTTTTTTACTACAGAGAAGACCAAGAAATAAAACACTGCAGCTTCATATTTCTCTCCGAATATAGAACTCATGACACAACGGCTGTGTATTTAACACAAACAATTTTGATTCCCACTATACGAAAAAAATTTCCAAAATTAACAAAACTTATATATGTGTCGGATGGAGCAAAACAACATTTTAAAAATAAATACTAAATGGTTAATTTAGTGCACCACAAAGAAGATTTTTCTATAGAGGCAGAGTGGCATAATCATGCTACAGCTCATGGCAAGGGGTCTTGTGACGGAGTAGGGGCAACAGTAAAAAGTCAGGCAACGCGAGCTAGCTTACAAGACAAAGGGAATTAAGCTATTCTTGATTCTATTCAATTTTTCAACTGGGCTACGAATAAGTTTCCCAGTATAACATTTATTCATTACACTAAACAAGACTATGATAGAACATCTAGAAAACTGAATAAAAGATTTTCCACTGCACCAGCAGTAAAAAACATTTCACTAAGTCATGCTTTTAAAGTCTCCTCCAAAAAAACTCTTTCTGCATTTAGATATTCTAATGCATCCGAAATATTATCAATAACGGATTACTGCTAAATAATGTATAATATGGAAATAAAAACAAAAAAAATTGAAGTAAAAAAAATAAGCCAAAAAATATTTATAAAGTAACAAAAATAAAAAAAATTAAATAGTAGAAGAAAAATAAAAAAAAAGTCTCAACCCTGTAAAACGCAGAGAGTCTTTAAAAAATTATTTTTCAATAAGGGCAGGCCTATTTCTATTCTTTTAAATGATTTTATATTACTGCTAATGTATATGTCAAAAATACACCAAACTATAAGAAAATGGTTTGATTTTAGAAAATTTGGTCCGCTTGTAATATTGCAAATCTTCGTGTTCAACATCTCAAAATACATAAAAATAGTCTCTGTCAATAATTTTCCTCACGTCCATCACAGGACAAAGCTCTCAACTGCGCGAAACTGCAATTTTGGGGGTGTTTTTTGAGGTTAGGGAAGAACGCTTGAGGTATCGGTAAAAAATACCGTCGGATTCGTGTTCAGCAGCAAAAAATACTGTCTGTCAATAATTTTCCTCCTGTCCATCACAGGACAAAGCTCTCAAATGCGCGAAACTGCATTTTTGGGGGTGTTTTTTGAGGTTAGGGGCGAGGGCTTAAGGAATCGGTAAAATATAAATAAAATAAAAAATACATGAAAATAGTCATGCCTGGAATTTTTCTGAGCCCCTGTGATTTTTGACAGCCTGATCATTTCGTAAAGTGGTATTTTTTTAAGGTTAGGGGACGTGCTGCTCTGTCTGTAAACGAAATTTCAAAAAAGGCCACGCTCTAATGGAAAGTACATAAAAAATCCTAAATTTTCCATATTTTTAAATATTTTTAGGTCAAAAGGAATTTTGGGTATAGAGGTGTTCCGGTTGACAAAGAACGTCCCATATATACAGGGTGACCCAATTTAAACGGGCACCGCTCATAACTCGTCAGGGACAGCCACAATCGGAAAAATGGTGGAGACCAAAGTTGTAGAATATCGAAGGGGCAACCCGATGGTGACCTTGGATTTGACCTTGAACGCGTTTTTCAAGGTCATTTGAAGGTCAACTTTGGATTTTTAAATAGGAACCCGATTCTTTTATTGCGGGAATAGAAAGAGCGGTGAATTTTACGTTCAGAATGGTATGTTCGGTTGCGGCACTGAAGGTCATCTCAATGTCCTGCAGCCAGAATGAAACCCCGCCTACGTAATTCCTCTAGCAACGCCAAATTAAAAAAAAGTGGTAGAGACCATAGTTGTTGTATAGGGGGGGGGGGAGAATTGTGACCTCGAATTTGAGCCAGTCCTACAAGGTCATTTCAAGGTCAAATTATTTTTTTTCAAACAGCACCCACTTAATCGGCCGGTGTCTTCACGTCTTGCCTTCATCGGCCGGATCAAAATGGGACCTGAAAATCCACCCTGCTACGTCCTCGTCGTGGATCCTGGACATCAAGTTTTATAATGATGACAAAACTCAGGAAATGGTACGCTAAATGATTAAAATCTTTTCTTCTATTTTAAATTTACTACTTCGTTTAAAGTGCAACATTTTACACGCTTTCAGGATTCGGAGTCGAAAAAGTGGGTGCTGTTTGAAAAAAAATAATTTGACCTTGAAATGACCTTGTAGGACTGGCTCAAATTCGAGGTCACAATTCTCCCCCCCCCCCCTATACAACAACTTTGGTCTCTACCACTTTTTTTTAATTTGGCGTTGCTAGAGTTATTACGTAGGCGGGGTTTCATTCTGGCTGCAGGACATTGAGATGACCTTCAGTGCCGCAACCGAACATACCATTCTGAACGTAAAATTTACCGCTCTTTCCATTCCCGCAATAAAAAAATGGGGTTCCTATTTAAAAAACCAAAGTTGACCTTCAAATGACCTTGAAAAACGCGTTCAAAGTCAAATCCAAGGTCACCATCGGGTTGCCCCTTCGATATCCTACAACTTTGGTCTCTACCATTTTTTCGATTGTGGCTGTCCCTGACGAGTTATGAGCGGTGCCCGTTTAAATTGGGTTACCCTGTATATTTTTTTTTTCGTAAATGCTAAGGTGTATAAACGTGGGACATTACAGGCTCATCAGTATCTTTTCTAAGCTGAACTAAATTTCCAACGAAAATTTTTGTAAATAAGCCGTTTTTTTTTAATAATAAAGGAGTGTATATATCGCGAATGCTCGGAACAGTATATCTACATTTTTCTTCAGTGTGGTAGGACCGTGAAGTTGGCGAATATGAAATACTCAAAAAAATTTACTAAAAAGGATTGAAATTTATAAAAAAATGAACTTTAGAAAAACTAAAAGGTTAGGTGAATTTGATATATTCCGCAACGAAATTACACATTATGTATTAGAACGTCATACAAACACAGTAAGTACAATGGAGTGGGCAAGGCAAGTCACGTAGTAATTATCTTGAGAATTGTTCCTCGCTTTATTAAGATTAAATATAATAAACTTGACTTTGTTTAATTGATTTCAGTTCTTTTCTATCTGTGATTTCGTTGGGGAATATATCAAACTCGCCTAACCTTTTACTTTTACTAAAGTTAATTTTTTTTAGATATAAATACTTTCCTGTTGTTTATTATTAAATACATTAATATCAATGATTATATATATATATATATATATATATATATATATATATATATATATATATATA
>QLSS01000602.1:0-21531 GCA_024372645.1 Trichomalopsis sarcophagae | reverse complement strand
AGAGTATGAATGTGTGTCTTGCGACAGAATATTTAAGAACAAAAGTTCTTTAACAATGAACTCGAAAATTCACACAAACAAATAAAAAATTTGTATGTGATATCTGCGCAAAAATTTTCACAAAGAGGAAACTTAAACGTTCACAAGAAATTACACCTCAAGGAAAAAAAGTACGAGTGTGAACTTTGTGAATCAAAATTTGTCACGAAATCGCAACTAAATAATCATATAAACCCACATATAGGACACAAGAAATTTATTTGTGATTTTTGTGACAAAATGTTTGGTCGAAAAAGTGTATTAGCTGATCAAATCAAAGTACAACACATGAACAATCTATTATATACACGTGTAATCTGCTCAAAAGAGTATAAGTATAGACAATACTTAACGATTCACATGCGAGTGCATAGTAACGATAAAAAATACAAATGTTCAATTTGTCTTAAAGGATTTACCGATAAAAGCAATTATAATCGACACATTAAAATACATATGTAATTTAACATTAAAAAATAAATACAATTTTTGAAGTGATAACTTCTTATGGGACGGAGTGAATTGGTTGGAATGCGTTACGGCGCCGTTATGTCTGGCTATCCCCACCCTGCCGTCTCTTGCCTTCTCTCTCGCACGCATACGGCGACTCAGCGGAGACATCCCCACCCTGCGGTCTCTTGCTTCCTCTCTCGCAGCTCCGCGAACTGCACGAGTGACTTGCATATATCGCAATAAAAAAAATTTCAGTAATTGCGGAATCGTTAGAAAGGTTTGCAAATGTAAACCAAAAAATTGTGGGTCCTTTTGTTTTTTAATGAAAAATAAAAAAACTTTCTCAGTCGCGAGAAACCTAGAATATACGGTTTTCTCAACGAATATTTATGTTGTAATAATAAAACTAGCATGATTCGATTGCAAATTAATTGCGGATTGCAAATATATAAGTTTATTTTCGTAATTAGTTGAATTTATTTAATTATAAATTTATTTTATTTTTGGACAACTATTGACAAACGACACGACATCTGGGCGGACTCTTCTGCTCTTTGCAGTCCGAGCGGAGCCGAAGGTCTCGGAGGCTCGGGCTCGACATAACCTCAAAATAACTACTTATACATATAAGGATTAAATTGTTTTTCAACAATATTTGTTTGTTAGTGTAAGTGTTGAAGTGGTGCAGTGCATCTGATTTTTGTAGCGAAAATTTTGGACAGGTTGAAACAAACTGGCAATCCATAAATCACTTCTATCCTGGATTTGAATGCTGGTTGTCTGGAGTTGATATCAAGATGCAACAGTTGTTTGAAGCTGTTGTAACTGAACGTCGTTCGAGCTCGACGAGGAAACCCTGGCCGAGATCCTGCTGCAGGAGGACGTCAAGGACCGCAGCATCGTCGTCGTGTCAGTTGCCTGAGCCTTCAGATAAAGGAGAAGAAAAGAATGGTCAAGGCTTTGTAGGCTGGAGTGTTGCACTAGGGACAGATGCTCATCATCGACATCATCAATGAAATCACATCGGTTGGACCTAACATTGTGCTCTGGGACAGAGTCACGATTATGTAACCGTACAAAATTGAAAATGTTCAGAGCAATTACAATGAGAAGGCATTAACTCATATAAAGAAAGTGGTGAGTATTGTATGATTTTTTTCAATTATTCTGTGCATAACAAGATTTGTATTTTCCTACATTATTCTATTGCTTCTAGGTTGAAAAGAATGACACACACGGCAGCTGCAGAATCACAACAGAAAGAACAACCATTACACACTACACTACCTTGTTTGTTCTCTGCCTCAACAAAGAATTAACAAGGAAATCATTTTAAAAAATTTGAGAAAAGTTGGAAGATATGATATATCTGCTGGAGTGATTATTGGACTTCTCGTCTTTTACTACAGCATGTGGATGAGAATCCCTTCTTTGATTGTATAAATATGAAAGTAAGTTGTAATTGTTATAAGGTAAAAAAAAGGGTTCAAATTTTTAGATCAAACTTGTAAATAAATCTATAATTACAGATATTAGGTTTGGATGAAGCTGATCGTTGCTTTGATATGGCATCCTGTACTTTCCTCTTTTTACCAGGTAGTGCAAGGTGATCCTCCGAGGCTGTCTCCCAATGAGAATGGAAATCATTTTACAATGGATTTTGTCAATTTCGTAAACACGTGGTAAATATTCTAATCGATATTTAATTCAGTTGATTGTGTATTTTATTGGTTTCACTGTATTATCCCTAAACGTTTTTTTTTTATTTCAGCTTAATCAAGGAGAAATCTCAACGTGCAAAGTACAATAAACTTTTAGAGCATCCATTTATTAGGAATTCCAAGGAGGCAACGATAGACGTAGCCGCCTACATAGGCGACGTCTTGGACAATATGGCTAATAATGGTATCACATCTTTTACCACAAATCAGCCTTAAAATTAATAAAATGAAAGGAGAAAAATACCTATAAGAAGTCGTAATGAAAAAGAAATTGAGAGCGAGTGCGAGAGAGAAAGAGAAAGAGTGCGAGAGACTTGCAATGCTTGGAAGCAATGCTTGATAGTAGTCCTTAAATAACTATATCTGTATCACGATAAAATAAATATTTTATTAATACTACATTGAATAATTTTGTTTTTTATGCTGATCTTTTGAAAGGGACTAGGATGTATAAAAAAAATTCAATGCATTAAGGATATTCTCAAACTTTTAATGAAAAAAATAAATTATTTTTATAAAACTGATTTAGTCGATTTAACGATTTTCATTTCATGAACCGCGCCTCTCACCATTAGCTATTATATATTATAAATACATACTGTACATTCTAATAATAATATTCTTTGTTTTGATAAATGTTAAAGTATTCTATTAAAATATTCTATTATAAATATTTTATTTTTATACAGCTTAAATATTTAATGACTTTTATTCATTATATGGAACTTCTAACTTTAGCAATATCACTCGTATGCATTTTCAATATCATAGTTTGTCTTCTTTTCTTTCTTATCCTTCTTCCCTTTAGGAGTTGCCACCTCTACGTCAGCTGGTTCATTGACTGGAGAAACTTTGTCCTCTGCCACTGCCAGGTTTGAATGTGTTTGCACTATTTAGCGTGTTCTTGATTGTAATGTGTCTTTGTTGCTGTTTTCTTTGGTCTGAAAACAAATTAAATTTCAATGTTCAGTTGGAAAAAAAATTATGTTATAGTAAATCAATACCTACAAGTACTAAATGGCAACAAATAGTAGTAGAGCAATATTTTCTTGTGGTGAGACAACTTCTTGACATCCAGATTTCAAACTGTCGTACATTTTCCACTTTACTTCTATGACTTTATCTGTTTCATCTCTATTCATACTAGCATCTAAAACGTATGTCTTGTAGTGCACAATACTTTTATTTTGAATATAGACTCCATGAAAACAAATTACTGCATGCAACTCAAAACTTTTGTTCTTCAAAAAAAATTGTTTCTGTATATCATTTAAATTAGTTCTTTGATTAACTGCATTTTCAACGGTACGTCTTATTAGATTTATATTTCCCTTTTCATGTAAGTATTCTAAATCTACTGCAATATAATTCATGACTTCATAACTTAATAGAGAAGATTTTTGTTTACATGTATTGCAATGCACAATTTTTTGTATTAAATGATGATCGACAATTGAACCTAAATTATGCAATCCAATGTTGTAAAAGTCAATTGGAGCTACGTCACAAGTATAACCAAAACGCTCTTGCCTGTGCCCACAAGGACAATGTGAAATTTCTACAAAGCTAGGAATTACCTTCATTAAACGTGAAAATAGAGCTGTTACGTTATCCTGACAATCAATAACAACTTTGTTAAGAACTTTTAAATCTTTATACATCCTATATAAAATACTTGCTCTACTGCCGTCAAATGTTTCTAAGTCAAACAAATACTCTGAATCACAATATTCAACTATGGCATGTAAAAATCCAGTAGGTGGTTCCATCTTAAGTTGGACATTAATTAATATTTTAAAACTAACATTTTTGAGGTACACGCTTACTATCATTTCAAATATGCTGTCGAATGGGCATGTATTTCGAAAAGCCAAATTTTTTACAGAACCATCTATGAAGTATGCTCTGTTTGACAAAGCACTACCATTTATTACTACTTTCCTTTCTGCAAACTATTCAACTTTTTCTTGAATACTACTGCAGTGGTCATAGTTCTGCTTTGATGATTCAAGTATTGAATTGCTTGTTAATTCTTCATGATCTTTTATTGGTTACAAAATAGGTAATTCATAAGTTTCTAAATCATCATCAATAGTATCCGATACTTGCAGCATATTTTGATCTCTAAAATAATTGATTTCTTCAATATCATTGGTAATTTGCGTACTATGAAACTCTAATCCATCATCAACAGGTGATTTTTGTAACATAAGCATATTTTCTGAATTTTCTCCTATATTAATTTCATTGGATATTTGCAATTTTTCTAAATCTATATCTAGTTCATACACTTCGTTGAATATACTTTTCTTTTTACTTATGTCAGTACTCGTAAGCTTGGTAAATCCAAAGTTAATCAATCCATCAGTCTTTGTTTTTTCTTTCAGTAAAAACTTTTGAGCAATGATAGGATTAGTTATCACAGCTTTTCTCCATTTAAAAAAAGTTTCTGACCTGGTTGAAGTTGCAACAATGTTCGGAGATTCAAAAAGATTTCTCATGACGTATGTCCACGATGGAAAAGTGTAACATAAAGTTTTGAATGGTTTAGTAAATTCTTTACAATAATAAAAATTAGGCTAAATGCTTATTTCTTCACTTTGTGGACATAACTCAACAACCTTTCCAAAAAGATTATTGATAAATAAAATCAAGCTATTATCTGCACCTTTTTTAGATTCTTTTTTCTTATTATTTTCATTGATTTCATCAGATTCCAAGAAGCTAGCATCAGCATTAAATTTATTTAGTTGTTGTTCATAGGTCTTAAAAATATTGATTAAGTGTTCTTTTTTTTCATAGCAAATAGATTTCTATTTACGAAGTGTAGGCTATTTAACGCAAGTAGAAACATTAGAAAGTTTTTTAGATATTGTTGAGTCTGTAATTATAGTAAGCAATAGTGTATCGATGGAAAAGAAATCTATTATGCTTGGATCAATTTTATCGAAACAATCCCAATGTCTGACAGTATTTAACAAGTGAGCAACATCTAGTCTATAAAAAACATTTGGGTATATTTACATCATTTCTATTTATTAATAGTTCGTAGCAGCGTAAATTATAATTGTTGAATGTCATATGATTAAATGCCAAGCAACAAGCGTTCTGAAGGGTTAGTGAGCCATCTGTAACAATTTCTTGCGGAATGCTTTTACCACTCTCAATCCATTGTTCAAAAAGTTCTACAATTATTGGTACATGATGGTTTGATAAAAGAGCCTGTAACAGAGGGATAATTTTCCCTTCGAATCCAACTACAAGCACATAATAGAATACAGACTTGCTTTTATCTAAATCTTTATAAAAAGAATACTTCTTTACTAAACTGCCTGTTGCATCGAAAGATAGTGGCAATCTCTTGTGTTGTATCGAATTCCAGAATTCCACTTGCCTTTCACTCCAATAATAAATATTAAAGGGTTCTAAATCCAATTTTTTTACGTTACAGTAATTTAAAAAATGGCTGTTGGTAATCGATTGCTTTTTATATTGACTATATCCCAATAAGTCATTGACTGCTTCTTCTTTAAGTTTTCTGTACGTTGTAGTAGTGTTGAGATGAGGTGGTTCATAGTTGGTGCTTAAATTGGCAAGTTGCCGCTCTCGATACTCTGATGGAGTCATTGCTAATATATCTTCTTTTGTTTTTTTTCTTCGGTTACCTGACAATTTATATTTTCTCTTATGTGTAATTGACTGGGTCGCTAAACATCTGATATTAATTTGGAAATTTTCTTCGTTTGTTTGTTGTCCTGTCCCAAAAATCTCAGACTCACACTCAGAACACTTCCCTCTCATTTTTAATTGCTCATCAGCATTTATGTAGACATTAGGAAAACTGAATGTACATGGTATATGCTGAGCATCCCATATTGCACGTCTTACAAGATTTCGCCAATCAGAACTTAACTTTTTTTCACTCCAGCTATCAATTATTTTATTCATTAGTAATGTTATATGAAATGATATTACTGGACAATTAACTGTATGAATTGAAGGCTTCAATTGTAGATCAGGTTGATAGTCCTCATCGTCACTTATCACTTTTTTAGAGTTGTTTTTCTTAGACGTAATCTTGAAATACTTTTCGAGTTTTTGTCTACATCCATGGCGATTATTATATACATATAAATACAAGGAACTTGTAGACATTTTCAATTTAAGTAATTTTCGAATTTCAAGTTGGATCTGTAATTTTTATCAACTTTCCTTTGTTATCGAATATTTGCCAATCTTTCAATTTGGTATACAAATATACTTTTATAATAAGTCAATAGTTATCGGCAACAATTGCTATTTTCAGCTTATTTTTGTTATTTTCTACTATTTGTATAGTATGTATATATAATAGAATATGCATGGTTGGCAAAACTGTGTCTCTATACGGAACTATCTATAGTCAGCTGTCAACTTCTTGCATATTCCATACATATGACACGATATGTGGAGAACAAGCTTTATTCCGGGAATTAAAAAGCCGTTACTTCTCCAAGATACTTAGTAGTCAGAAAAAAATTAATTAAATGTAATTTAAGTAGAAGTGTGGTCGCTAAAATAAATAAGGAGTAAGCAAGTGTAATTTTGCACCATCTTTGAGTTTGTTGTTAATATTAAAGAAACATTGTCTTTTAACAGTACTTTTCTAGCATGAAACAAGTACAACGGAACAATTGTATGAGAGAAAAACGCCAAACATAAAATTATGAGTAAACGTGGTCCAAAGAATAAAATTTCTCATGAAGAGAAAGTACAGGAGCTACAGAATCATGATATTTTTTACGAAGATGGAAAACTTAAAAAAGAATCTGATCCTGTATGGCGAATAATTTGTGAAAATTTGGAAAATGCAGATGAATCGAAAAAAAATGACTGTACGAAATATCCACAAATATGTATCCCATTATCAGAAATGTATCTACTTATCCCTTCACAGTTTTTTATTGGACCTATGATGCTATTGATTTAGCATGTAATTTCAAAGAAGATATGTTTTTCTTTGGTGTCAGTGAATCGCAATGCCAACCTTTCATTCCACCTGATAAATCTGCTAGTCGTAAGATACTTTCATTCACAATGGGAATAAAAGCTTTTGAGAAATATATTCCAATTTGTGAATTTCTATCAGAGATAAATTCTGTTTCTTTGCTCAAGAGATTTTTTCAAGAGTGTTTGCGAAGTGGCTTGAACGTACCGACAAAATTGATCATTGATCATTATTGGAATATTTTGATAAGTGTAAATTTAGTTTTTAATGTTAACGTATCCTTAGAAAGTTATTTAACAATGTGCTATCGGAATTTGATTGAAAAGGATGAAGAACTGCCACGATGCCTTATAAAAACAGATATTAGATTTTTGCTTATAAAAGTTAAGAATTGGGAATGTATGTCCAGTGTGTTATTACAATCAGCAAAAAAATTTTTTCTCTACTGCATCATTTTATTAAGTTCTCAAGATAATTTAGTAGATTTTAAAAATCTCTTAAGGAAAATATTTGCTATTGCTTATAGTAAATACCAAAATGAAAATACAGATGCGTTCATACAGTTCATTACAACAGAAATAAAAAACAAACAAATTAACTCTAGCTACGATAACAAATATTTTGAAGAGACAGAAAATTACTACAAAGACTTTATAGATTTTGAAATAACTGAAAATCTTAATTATAACAATTGCAAATTGCTAGTAAACTTCATAACAAACATTTTTGCGGAGTCAAAGAAGTACATTACTCAAGAAGGTGGAACTGAAAGAAATGCATATTACAATGATAAATTTTGTCGTAGTCTCATAGTTGTGTATTCAGTTCCCATTATGGACACAAATTATGGTCATGCTGCAAGAATCAAAAGATATTTCCATATTGAAAGATCACAAAGAAGAATTAAAAAAATATCTTATCGATTCATGTAGTGATTTCAAATGTACACCAGATAACTATTTGCTATACAGTATTGAACACAATGAATCAAAAATACTATATGCTCGAGACTTTTTAAAACATAATGCAATAAAAAATAGAAATGTTGGGCTCGATGATACATATCTGTATTATGAAGAAAATTGGAAAGGTTTGAACCCGAGTGAAAATATGACTGAGGAAAGTGATGTTTCTGACAGCGAGTCTAGTGATGTATATTCAGATAGCAACAGTATTACTGGTGAAAATGATGATATTTTAATGACAAGTTTGCATGACATAAATAACACAAGCATCAGTGAGATCATTGACTCTATTTGTGCGAAACTGAATGAAACTAAATGTGAAACAGAACAAAATGTGGTAGAAGAAGATATATCACCGATATGTACTACAAATCAAACATTGGATGCTAAAATAGATGCTGATTCAATAGCTGCAAAAATAGGAAAGTATCTTCGCCCTTGTCCAGAAATATAATTATTACAGCAAAAACCTGTACAAAATAAAAAGAAGCAGTTTAAAGGTTCAAAAATAAAACAACGAAAGATTATACACAATGCTAATATCTATCCACCAAGGAAAGTCAATAAAAAATCAGTAATTATAATAACTTCCAGTTTTATTGATTGTATTATAGAAATATTATGTACAGTGTATACGCTAGTCCAAAAATTCAAAGCATTTGTCGACAATCCCCAAACTATACTGCAAGAAATAAATACAGAATTTTTGCTTATACTTCAGGAGTATGTAGCAAACTTTAATTTAACAGCATTATATAAAGTAAGAGTTAAATTTATTGCAAAAATATGTCAAGCAGACGATAATAAATTCAGTTGGAATGGAACTGTTGGAGAATTTTACAAGAAAGTTATGTTTCCAAACATTTTGTTGAAATATCATTGTACTGACTGTAATAAAGATTCATATGAGCATTGCAATATCATAAAGTTACCGTATAAACAGTTGTTACATGATAATTCAATAGTACAGTTAACATTCCAGCCTGGTGATCAATGTGAAATTTGTAAAAAAAGTGATGTTTCAACAGAAATAGAAGTGAATTATTTGTTGTGTTTTGATGTAGAAGAAAGTACAAATGATGCAATCAATTTAAATGATATTCAAGTAGAATTAAAACTAGGTCCACAAACATTGATTTTAATGGGTGCAATTGGCTTTCAAGAACCTATACAGACACAAAAATTACGACACTATATTGCTTATTCCAGAAATTTTAATGGCTCCTGGCTTAAATATGACAATGCACAATCATCTTCAAAAATATCAGGCCTTCAATAAGAGGAGTTTAATATTAAATTAGCCTTGATTATATATGTAACGTATGACTGAAACTGTAATGTATTTTAACCGTATTTCGACTGTTTGTAAGTTTAATTTAAAAATAAATTTTTGTTTGATCTGTGAATTTGATTTCAAAAAAGCAATACATACCTCTATCACATGTTCTGGGAAATCATCCATTTTGATAATGTGAATTCCGAAACCTTGATCGTATACACCAGGTTTAACTGTATACAGAAACGTGCAATTAACGCTTCCAATTTTTTTTGAAGTGATTGCAATTCATTTGGATTTATCCTTTAACAAAATATTGAAATTAAAAGTTCTGTTATTTGTATAATAATTGATTAATGAAAAATACAAACATTATCATATTGATAGGAATTTTCCTTTCTTTGAGTTGATCTACAATTTTTTCTTCACTTCGCAAAAGAACTAATAAAAATTATCCACTGCTTTAAAACTTGGCAGTTCGCCCTGCTCTACGTATAAAAGCATTTACATCCTCTGAGCAATTCATTAGTCAATTCAATTGACAGCAGGAAAATCTAAAATTAAAATACAAATATTTATATGAATTTCTTAAGTCTGGTATATAAAAACTTCATATATGTACTGCATACCTAATTCTCTTACGGCTATATCAGTTGCAAATTAAATTGCATACTGCTTTTTACAAATGATTCATAGATGCTCATCCTTTTCAATTGGTGCAATTACCCATAGAGTGAGAGACTGACTCCAAAAGGATCATGAGCTGAAACTTCGAAACATACACTCTGACGTTTCGTCTGGCAGGTTATTTTTTTCTAATGAAGGAAAGAAGCGTTTGGATATGATATAATTTTATGTATCTTGTCGTGACGTTCGTTCACCTATTGTCATTACTGCATGGATTTTCCTGACTACTTGATACCTCGGCCTCCATTGCTTTGACCTGTTGTGGATCGCTATTACTGTCCGACATGCTAGCGTCGTCACTTTGAAGAAGTGCCCGACTCGACGATGGACTATTTTCTTCGGCCAACTGATTCGAGAAGTTGAGAAAATCTGCGCTAGAAAGCGACTCTGGAGTTCCCAACTGAACCTGTGCTCTTCACGGTTATCGATGAAAACGGACTGGGTATCGTCTCTGCCCTGGAATTGTTAGACACATTTATTAAATAAAAGAATCCAATTACCATGAACTTGATTTTTAGTGAAAACTTTACCTTGAAGGATTAGACATTATTAGATTAAAGGCTCTTTTAATAGGAGGCTGCAGGACGCGATCCATTCCTCCGGATTCATAAAGTTTGAATTTTCTTTTCATTGCTCCACCAGTACCACCGAGACAACTCGGACGAATCGATATGGGACTCAAACTCCGCCTAAAATATGCATCAAAATAAATAAATTCTGTTTCTATTGTCAATTTCATTTTTTGAAATATATCTTCAATTTGCATGTGTTTAACACATACCTTGTGGCAAATGCCTTTCTGGTTGGGCTAGGAGACAGTGAACCATTTTTCCATGCAACAGCATGTATACTTGGTGAATAGCACTGACGTTGGCCCAATCCAGACCTTGTGGGGGAGGGTGAGGAACATGATGGAGGACTACCAGGTGATAAACTTAAACTCAGAGGATCAAAGATCTTCTTGGGTATCATTTGCTTATCTGTCCTTAATTGTGGCAATAAATTAGAAGCTGTTGCAAACATAGTTGATGGTGGGGACTCTGTAGATGAGTCCTTGAAGGAAAGTCCTTCTGTTTCAAAAGTCAAATCTTCCCATGACTGAGAAATTTGCATTGCACTGTGAATTTCCTTTTCATGTGCAGCTTCTCGCCCTGCTACAACATCTATACATTCTTTCCTTCTCAATTGATTTACTCTTGGTGTGAGTCTAGGACCAATTCCAATTGGTCCACCAGGGCTCTGAAATGAGAAAATCCATCATTAAAGTTTGAGTTAATGCTTTGTAAAATATGGATTTCAAGTTTCTTCAAGTTCATCCACAGATTTTATATAATATGAACTGAAGAATTATTTATACTCATACAGCTACAGTAATTGGAAAAAAAAATCAGTACTTGAAAAATTAATTAGTTGATTGATTTTTAAAAGAGAGTGTCAGTGTATGCAACAATTGGCTTATCAGGAAATATATCATGTCTCACATATGCATGCATACAGTGGCACATGGTAAATGATTGAATGATAAAATGAAATGACTGGCACTTACACTGGTACTAAATAATTGCTCTGAACATTTTCAATTTTGTACGGTTACATAATCGTGACTCTGTCCCAGAGCACAATGTTAGGTCCAACCGATGTGATTTCATTGATGATGTCGATGATGAGCATCTGTCCCTAGTGCAACACTCCAGCCTACAAAGCCTTGACCATCCTTTTCTTCTCCTTTATCTGGTTACGCAACCACGTGTTACTACTATAATAATGTTGGATAGGTCCTTGAATGAGTGCTTCTACAGATGGTTTTTGATGGTGATTTAAATTTGAGCAGATACAATTCTTCGATTTTTACAATCCAGGATGGAAGTGATTTCTGGAGGCCTTTGGCTT
The DNA here is from genome assembly GCA_024372645.1 of Trichomalopsis sarcophagae. NCBI lineage: Eukaryota > Metazoa > Arthropoda > Insecta > Hymenoptera > Pteromalidae > Trichomalopsis > Trichomalopsis sarcophagae. The sequence goes on along the minus strand of QLSS01000602.1, from coordinate 9,513 downwards.
GGCTCGGAGACTGCAAGAGCAGAAGAGTCAAAGACTGTCGAAGGCGCCCTGGGTGTCCATGAGGATGAGCCAGAGCCACCCGCCAGTTTGTAATGTATGAGATAGTGTATGTACCTGCTTGGCTTCAGAAAGAGTAAAAAAAACGTCCCCATCCACAGTCAGCAGTAACAAACAAGCTTGACAATCTTCTGCTAAATAAGACACGTGTCCATGCATAAGGCCATTAGAGTCAAATTTTGGCAAACAAATTGGTGTCCAACTTTCAGCAGTTTTAAAGGATTCTGAACTATCTACTAAATTAAGAATCAAATGGAGATCAGCTGGATGTATGAAAAACTTCTTCATTCTAACTAACGTGATTAATTGATTATTCGCTAAGAGTATTGCAAAGACTAAATTCTGAAAACGAAGCGGAAATGCACTTGTAATCATTTTAAAAATTGTCATTAATTGAAAATTTGATATAAAATCAATACCTTTATTTTCCCGCACGTTTGTACAATCGTCTGCGTTATCGCATCTCGCATAGCAGGCAAAAGAGGTAGACATTTGATAGCGCCTAGGAAAAACGCTGGTTCTCTATCCATGAAATTTAACAAATGGTCTATGAACCTTTCACTGCCCGTCAATAATCGTCTCAGATCAAAATTTCTCCTCTGCTTGTACACTCTTGTCAATTGAGATTGCGTTAATACGGACAGAATTTGATTATATACATAGCTGCAAACAGGGTAAATTTTAACATTTATTTCAAGTATACCCCCAAGATACAATTAATTGGCTATTAATCTTCTACTTACGACAACTGCAGCACTAATTGCTGTACACTCTCAAGAGTCTTCAAAACAGTCACCAGAATAAGTGGCCCCTTGCAATGAACACAAAGTTTGTGTCTCCTGCGTGTACAGATCGAATCATGTCGTTACCAGCTTGAACAAAAGACCCAAGAGCCTGCATGACTCCCATGACCGTGACTAGTTTGTCTTCCGAACTGTACCTAGAGTATATCGGCTTTCCAGCTTGACTCAGTACAAAAATGTGCTTCTGGGCAAGCCAGGTTTTACATCTCAACGGATCCGCGTCCAAGTTATTCAGTCCAAACTGTTGAGACAGATCGTCCTGAAATAAAACCAATCATTCTCAGTCAAATAAACTATCGCAGGTAACAAAGAGCTCGTGCACTGCTAATTCCAAAGAAAACCTTGATGAGCCAAAGCCACCGCGCCACTTCGGGACGTTCATATCCTTTCGTACAACCGACTGACTTTTTCTCACCTTGATATTCATACACTTAGCACAGGAAAAAGTCGAGCAGGAACTCTCACTTTTCCTGAAGGCTCAGGCAACTGACACGACGACGATGCTGCGGTCCTTGACGTCCTCCTGCAGCAGGATCTCGGCCAGAGCTTCCTCGTCGAGCTTGAACGACGTTCAGTTACAACAGCTTCAAACAACTGTTGCATCTTGATATCAACTCCAGACAACCAGCATTCAAATCCAGGATAGAAGTGATTTATGGCTTGCCAGTTTGTTTCAACCTGTCCAAAATTTTCGCTTCAAAAATCAGATGCACTGCACCACTTCAACAGTTACACTAACAAACAAATATTGTTGAAAAACAATTTAATCCTTATATGTAAAAGTAGTTATTTTGAGGTTATGTCGAGCCCGAGCCTCCGAGGCCTTCGGCTCCGCTCGGACTGCAAAGAGCAGAAGAGTCCGCCCAGATGTCGTGTCGTTTGTCAATAGTTGTCCAAAAATAAAATAAATTTATAATTAAATAAATTCAACTAATTACGAAAATAAACTTATATATTTGCAATCCGCAATTAATTTGCAAACGAATCATGCTAGTTTTATTATTACAACATAAATATTAGTTGAGAAAACCGTATATTCTAGGTTTCTCGCGACTGAGAAAGTTTTTTTATTTTTCATTAAAAAACAAAAGGACCCACAATTTTTTGGTTTACATTTGCAAACCTTTCTAACGATTCCGCAATTACTGAAATTTTTTTTATTGCGATATATGCAAGTCACTCGTGCAGTTCGCGGAGCTCTCTCTCGCACGCATACGGCGGCTCAGCGGAGACAACCCCACTCTGCGCGCGCTTTCTTCTCTCTCTACTGGCACGTGTTCTCTCTCTCGCTCTCTCTCACTCGCTCGCGTCTACATGCCCTCTCTCTTTGGCATACTGTATATCGACGGAAGATCACCGTATCTCAGCCGCGGCTTCGAAAACGCCGTATCTGAGCCGCAGCTTCGGAAAGGCCGTATCTCGGACGCGATTTTTTTTCCTCAAATTTTGTAGTGGCAGCACTGCGCAAATTTTAAATATGACGTAAAAATTTTTTAAATTTGCGTCAAAAATTCTGAAAAAAATCAGAATTACTTATTTGATTTATTATTTGACATTAACTACACTGTAAGTATAGATAATGTAGAAATTCGAGTAGAAAAACAGCAGAGGTTTTTGTTTCATTTTACGAAACACGTAAAATTTATGGAAGAATAATATTTACTTAAAATGTTTAGCGAGGTGGAAAGAAGTAAAAAATACGAGTACAACGAAGAGTTTTAATTTTTTTCTGTTGAATTAGTAAAATATTAAATTTAAATTATCTAGGGGCGCGATAGCGCCGCTTTGGCAAGAAAAAGTACAAAGTACGATTTGTCTACGGCGCGACCCTATATACTTTGAAATACTTTGAAATTTCCACTGATCCGATCCAGTCGTGGAAGGAATCAGATTTTCCTAAAGAAATCTTGGATATTATTGACAAAGTTGGTTATAAAGATCTCACGCCTATTCAACGACAGGCCATTCCAATCGGTTTACAAAATCGCGATATTATCGGTGTAAAATGAAAAGTTTTTCTACTCGAATTTCTATATTATCTATACTTACAGTGTAGTTAATGTCAAATAATAAATCAAATAAGTAATTCTGATGTTTTTCAGAATTTATGACGCAAATTAAAAAAATTTTCACGTCATGTTTAAAATTTGCGCAGTGCTGCCACTACAAAATTTGAGGAAAAAAATCGCGTCCGAGATACGGCGTTTCCGAAGCTGCGGCTCAGATACGGCGTTTCCGAAGCCTCGGCTGAGATACGGCGATCCCGAAGCCACCGCCGGGATACGGCGTTCTCGAAGCCGCGGCTGAGATACGGTGATCTTCCAGTCAGCCGTCGATATGCTCCACTACAGACGCTCTCTATCTCTCCCTTTCTTTCCCCGACCCTTTTTCTTAGCGCGCGTGCACAGTAAACATAATCTCTACATTAGTAAAACTTTTGAAGTGAACATTGTGTTATTAAATTGTGTTAGTAAACAGATAGTTATTTTGATTTTTCAATTACCGAGTGTGATATTTACGTGTATATTGATAATCATATTGTTGTGTTAAATACCAGCCAGTCAACTTAAACTGTTAAATAATGATAAATATTGTACATAAAATATATATTTTACATTCAAAAGGAAATTAAATTACGTTTTACTTATTCCTGATCCATTTATAAATTATTAGATTAACAAAAAATATAACTATAAAATTATTATTGCCATAATGCGTTAAACAAGTTCTATATTTGATAGTTTCTATAAATATCATATGAAGTTATCACTTCTGTTGGGCGTCCCGTGACGCACACGTTTTTTTAAAATAATATTGTATTTTGTATGTATAAATATAAATATTCGATGTTACCCAAAGTTATTAATTTATAATATCATTAATGTAATTAAAAAAATTAATTGTTGAAAATTGATTTTTTGTCATAAAAAGTTAGATCGATAATTCATTGGCACGTAGCTTCCTCCAACGAAATTTATAGTTTTAGAATACAGTATGTGAATGTTATTTTAAATATTTCTAAGCTTAATTATTTTACTGTAGGAGCAATTTTCTTATAACATATAAGCTATATATTCAGATATTCAGATAAATATCTCTAAAATAGCGAAGTTGCAGAATCGATCGTTTAATTTTGGAAATATACATAGATAATTAAAAAAAATCGTCGAAAAAGTATGAAATTATAATTTAAAAATTTTAAATATATTGTTTTGATGTATACCCGACGTGAATTTGTCCACAGTACCGTTACCAAATCTGACCGGTCAAAAAAGCCACATGGCATAGTCAATAAAGGGAGAGTTATTATACCCTATATATTCTACAATATGTGTTAATGAAATATAATTTAGATTATTAATATTTTCGATGAGTATTTTTACTACTTTTAAGCAAGCCATCTGCGCAAAGATCGGCACTACTCATTTATTATAAGTTTAACGACGTGCCTTTAATACACCAAAAAGTATTTTCTAGAAGTTTTAGCGAAACTCAAAGTTATACAAAATTATAGTTTGAGTAACCAAAAAAACTTGATTCATATAGTCGTATTATGAAGATTGATTCACATAGTCGTTTTTTACGAACTTCAATTAACCTTGCGATTCGAGTACCAAAAAAAACGTGTGCGTCACGGGACGCCCGACAGAAGTGATAACTTCATATGATATTTATAGAAACTATCAAATATAGAACTTGTTTAACGCATGATGTGTACGCAAAATATATATTTTATGTACAATATTTATCATTATTTAATAGTTTAAGTTGACTGGCTGGTATTTAACACAACAATATGATTATCAATATACACGTAAATATCACACTCGGTAATTGAAAAATCAAAATAACTATCTGTTTACTAACACAATTTTATAACACAATGTTCACTTCAAAAGTTTTACTAATGTAGAGGTTATGTTTACTGTGCACGCGCGCTAAGAGAAAAGTGTCGAGGAATGAAAAGGAGAGATAGAGAGCGTCTGTAGAGGAGCATATCGACGGCTAACTGGAAGATCACCGTATCTCAGCCGCGGCTTCGAGAACGCCGTATCCCGGTGGTGGCTTCGGGATCGCAGTATCTCAGCCGAGGCTTCGGAAACGCCGTATCTGAGCCGCAGCTTCGGAAACGCCGTATCTCGGAAGCGATTTTTTTTCCTCAAATTTTGTAGTGGCAGCACTGCGCAAATTTTAAACATGACGTGAAAATTTTTTTAATTTGCGTCAAAAATTCTGAAAAAAATCAGAATTACTTATTTGATTTATTATTTGACATTAACTACACTGTAAGTATAGACAATGTAGAAATTCGAGTAGAAAAGCTTTTCATTTTACACCGATAATATCGTGATTTTGTAAACCGATTGGAATGGCCTATCGTTGAATAGGCGTGAGATCTTTATAACCAACTTTGTCAATAATATCCAAGATTTCTTTAGGAAAACCTGATTCCTTCCACGACCGGATCGGATCAGAGGAAACCCCAATTTCAAAGTATATAGGGTCGCGCCGTAGACAAATCGTACTTCGTACTTTTTCTTGCCAAAGCGGCGCTATCGCGCCCCTAGATAATTTAAATTTAATATTTTACTAATTCAACAGAAAAAAATTAAAGCTCTTCGTTGTACTCGTATTTTTTTACTTCTTTCCACCTCGCTAAACATTTTAAGTAAATATTATTCTTCCATAAATTTTACGTGTTTCGTAAAATGAAACAAAAACCTCTGCTGTTTTTCTACTCGAATTTCTACATTATCTATACTTACAGTGTAGTTAATGTCAAATAATAAATCAAATAAGTAATTCTGATTTTTTTCAGAATTTTTGACGCAAATATTAAAAATTTTTACGTCATATTTAAAATTTGCGCAGTGCTGCCACTACAAAATTTGAGGAAAAAAAATCGCGTCTGAGATACGGCGTTTCCGAAGCTGCGGCTCAGATACGGCGTTTCCGAAGCCTCGGCTGAGATACGGCGATCCCGAAGCCACCGCCGGGATACGGCGTTCTCGAAGCCGCGGCTGAGATACGGTGATCTTCCTGTCAGCCGTCGATATACAGTATGCGAAAGAGAAAGGGCATGTAGACGCGAGCGAGTGAGAGAGAGCGAGAGAGAGAGAGAGAGAACACGTGCAAGTAGAGAGAGAAGAAAGCGCGCGCAGAGTGGGGATGTCTCTGCTGAGCCGCCGTATGCGTGCGAGAGAGGAAGCAAGAGACCGCAGGGTGGGGATGTCTCCGTTGAGTCGCCGTATGCGTGCGAGAGAGAAGGCAAGAGACGGCAGGGTGGGGATAGCCAGACATAACGGCGCCGTAACGCATTCCAACCAATTCACTCCGTCCCATAAGAAGTTATCACTTCAAAAACTTGATTCATATAATCGTATTATAAAGATTGATTCATATAGTCATCTTATACGAACTGCAATTAACCTTGTAATTCGAGTGACCAAAAAAATTTGATTCATATAGTCGTCAAGATTATATAATATTATAATCGTTAATAATATTTATATATTAAGATTCGAATTTTAACAAAAATTATTAATTTATAACTATCCAAAAACCAAAAAGTCGTCGTATAAAGATTGATTCGTATAGTCGTATTATAGTTTCATTAAATTTATGGGCTTTGTGGATATCTTTGGAGGACTGTTATTGCTGTGACAATTGGTGAGGTGAATCTGAAATAGTTACCCTTAAGACGATGCTTTTGCACACATAGAAAAACTGTACAAAAAGTTTAAATAAGATAAGAACTATATAAGCGGCCACTTAATTTCTTGAAAATTGACAAATTCCAAGATGTGATTACAGAGAATCAAAGAAAATAGAATAAATTTAATATGATGTGGAATTACCTTTATGATGGCTTGGAATGTGCAGTGAATCAGAAGCATCAGTTTGGCTTAAATTACTTGTTAAATCTTTTAGTATTTCTTCTTTTTCTGTTTTTCGAGCAAAACAAAAATCTGAGACTTTATTTTGGAATATAACCAGCAGCTAAAAAGAATATACCTTAGTCACTATTTTGCAATTTGTAAAAACATAACCCTCATCATTATTATATTAATACATATCTCTGAGATAAACTTTTAATATAAAAAGTAAAAGTTTAGTTAAGTTTGATCTATTTCCTATATCAATATGCATCACAATAATAGTATACTAGCAAGGTCACCTCACTCATAATGTCGCTCGGTTGATGTTAGGTATAAATGTTCATAGCTCCAAAGAAAATTTAAAGAAAATGATATTGTAATAATATACACAAAAAATTAAAGGGTTGCGAGTTTGATTATTTTTCTGTGCATGTTATAACATAATCTGTAATTTACAAATGTAATATAATAGTATGTATGTATATCAATTAAAACGAAATTACATATTAAAAATAAAGTGAGATTAATCAAAGTAAGTCAACTTTATAACAATATTTTTGCAAACATAATATAACGCAAACTCAAAATTGTTATGAATGTTATGTTAATTACGAACATTATTGTTCTTTTAACGAATGATTTTTACGTTATTTGGTGGGGTGCGGGGGGGCTCAGTGGGGGGAGGGGGGTGCAGGGGGTTGCAGGGGGCGTGGGGGAGGCTTTCATTTTTTCAAAAATAACAAAAATGAATGATTTTTACGTTATTTGGTGGGGGGGGGGGACTGTGGGGGGGGGGGGGGGGGGGGGGGGGGGGGGGGGGAGTATCTCCCTAACAACTATATAATATATATATATATATATATATATATATAATTTTCAAAATTATCAACATTTTAAAAATATTAAAATATTTTAAATAATTTAAAAATTTCAAAAATTTTGAAAAATTTAAAAATACTTATATAGACACAAACATGTCAAATAGGCTGGAGAGTGAGAATAGAAATACTACTCCCTTGGAAGAAAAAAGTTTTTTACTCCCAAGGGAGTAGTTTTTTCCCTCTGCAAAGAAAAACTCGATTTTTCATTCATTTGCATGGAAAGTCGCCTTTTCCATGCACGTATCATGAAAACTAGTTTGCTGATTCATTTAATAATTACTCGATAATATTACTGTTGTATTTATGATAAAATCAACGTTACCAAATAAAAATGTAATAATCGTTCTTATATTCCCTGCTAAAAATATGCGATTGAAATCAATGGACAAAAAATGAATGGATTCCGAGTCTATATCTTAATCCTGCGTTTTACATTTGACAGGAATTATATTAAGGCTAGTGCGTGTGTAATATATTAATTGCATTAAAATCGATTTAAAATGATAAAACAATATCGATTAAACCGGGTTAGAATACATAAGTATTGGGATATTCACTTAATTGATTCAATGCCTATTTAAATCGGAACCAATGTATCTGTGTACACCAGAAAAACGGCTTTAATGATTTTTTATATGTAGAATAACATTTGATATTATTCAATCGTACTGTATTCAACTATACAATCGTATTTACTGATGTATATATCGTGTAGTTAATTGATTTGAATTGACATGAATTGTTTCATGTGTCGTTTAATAAAGTCAATTGATATTAATAAAGTTTCAATTCATATCGATTGTAGTTAATAAATCTATTCTGTCTTCTACAACATTTGACCTTTCTTATATAGTAACGGAGAAGAAATCTTGTCACTTGCGAGTATGAACATTTGAAACGACACCAAGCGGTTATATTAAGAAACATAGGGTCGATTAAAATCGACTAGTTTTGCAATAAATTTAATCGATTTTAATCGAAATATAAAAGTTTTTTTTTCATAAGGGCTTTTACAAAACTTTGATCATTAAGGTCACTTAAAATGTTATCAAAATTATTTGTAAAATTAAACTAATTTAATATTGACTAAAAAGTTGATTCATATTTATTGAAGGAATCCTAACTAAACTGCATTAAAATAATCATCACATAAAAGTCGATAAAAATATCTTTATTTTGATATTTAGATTGCGATCGAGACCGAGTCACATCGATAATTTAAAACGTCGATTAAATCAGTCTAGTATTTTTAGCAGGGATTCTTTTTTTGACTATTTTAATTGATTGAAGGATAATTGAATCTAACCGTAAAGAAGTATCGAGAGTGATTAAATATTATATAAACAAATTACCTTATAAATTAATTTAAATTTAATAATAAAATTACGTACAAATCATTTTAGAAAAATAATTATTATTTTTATTATACGTAATAAAGTACCATTCGGACAGATTCATATATATTGATAAAATAACAATTAAATGATATTGCAAGAATAGTGGTTGTTTTGGTTATTAAAGTCTATTGAACTATATTTAGAGCCATTCATAAAACTAGTATTGGGATCGATAAACAATTTAGTAATAAATGGTGATTTTCAAATCAATTAAAATATATTGACAAAAAACATTTAAATGATTTAACAAGAATAGTAATTGTTTTGGTTCTTATAGTCGATTAAAATATATTCGAAGCTATTAATAAAACTAGAATTAAGATTGATAGGTAATTTAGTAATGATTAGAGATTTTAAAATCTATTAGAATTATTAAAAAAAATTACAATTTCACTGCACTAAACTAATTACTATATAAACGTCGATAAAAATATATTAAATTTAATACTTATTTTTCTGATAAATATTATCAGAAAAATATATAAATAATAAATGT
>QLSS01000601.1:18246-55340 GCA_024372645.1 Trichomalopsis sarcophagae | reverse complement strand
AATGGTATATGTAAGTGGATGGTTAAATAAATAAATAAATAAATAAAATAAATAAATATATATATAGGGAAATTATAACTGGTAAATTTTCTAATAAAATCCTTGCATATATATATATATATATATATATATCTTCGCCCCCCTGCTCGCTTCGCTCGCCAACCCCCCAGTTTTGGTTGTGGTTTTAATTTTAAAACTATTTGTTGAAAATATTATTTATTACTTGGTGTATTATTTAAATGAACCCATTGAATCCAATCCATCTTCCAGTAATAGCTGTAAAATTTGAAAATGGTGAAATTTCTACCAGGAATATAATGAAAATAAAATAAGAATTTTTATTTTTTAGTGTGTACTTTATTTATATGTCATAATAATGAATCTTTTCTTGAAAAAAATTTTCCACAATCACAGCAAATTTCTTTATTATTTTCATTGTAATGAATTAATAAATGTCTATTCAAACGAATTTATCTTTTAAAAGTCTTCTGGCACAAGTTGCAATTTTTATTTTTACCAATTTTGTGTTCTAAAATGTCTTCTAAATGCTTTAAACTTTTGATGATTATATAGCACGTTGGGCATTCAAAATTTTGATTTTTATGTATTGATTGGTGTACGATTAAACGTTCTTCATTGTTGAAAGTTAATTTACAATAACTACATTTCATTGAATTTAAGTGACTGAAAAAATATACAATATGGATTTTATGTAAGTGAATCTATTGTACATTGTATTATGAAGTGAGTACATTGTATTATGACTCTAATACAATTTGCTTATAACAGTACCTCTTAGGTGGTGTGGAAAACTGTTGACCAAAATTTTAAAGTTAAAACATTTTCAAGTAGTTCAGTCTATGAAATTGTCGTAATCTATCAGTAACTGTTGTATAAATCGTAAAAACAGTGAAGCTCTGGGAGTGTGGGGTGGAGCCCAGCGGGGGGGTGTAGGGGCCTTTCATATTTTCAAAAATAACAAAAATGTACACACAAAGAAAGATCAGCTGATAGAGACTAAGGGAATCAATTTCCTATTAACAACAAGAAGTTAATAATAAGCGCGCAAAACCAAAGCGCATACAAGATCAGTTGATAGAGACTAAGGGAATCAATTTCCTATCACAACAAATTTATTTGTATACAAATTTTAGTTATACCGGCCGTTTATTTAAGAAATTTATACTTATTGCTTAGCTCGCCAACACCCCATTTTAGTTTTTAGTGTTATTTTAATTTTCAAATTTTGTATATGGCGACACTTTCGTTTGTGTGGTACATTTATATTGGTTTCTAAACAGATATTTATTTTTCAAAATTCTAAATATTTAAAACTATTAGAAGTAATAAACACAAAATTACTATAAACGACGATTTATAGTTGTCTCCACAATGTAATTATTTACAATTGTATAAAATTTGAAGTTTACTTGTTACTCTGTTAAATATGATTTGAATTGACTTTTATGCTGCCTTAAATTAAATACGGTAAAAATCTTCCCCATTAATTGGGCAATAAATAGTGAATATGTAAAGTTAAAACGTGACGTTACTGTTATTTTATCATTATTATATTGTTTATATTTAAACATATAACTAAATATGCAAATAGTCTTAAATTAAATTTGATTACTGATTTTAAAATTTTTAAATATATATTTAAATTCTTACAACGATCTATCACCAATCTTGATTTTATTTTTTAAACATTCTGAAGTGGTAAATGGAATATGTCTTGTTCTTTTAGGATCTACATCACTGGTTTCATTACTGAGTATCTTGTTTTTAGGCATCTTGTATTATATTAGTTGATAGGGACTAAGGGAATCAATTTCCTATTTAAGCGCGTGAAAGATCAGCTGATAGAGACTAAGGGAATCAATTTCCTATGGTTGGTTGTGGTTTTAATTTTAAAACTATTTGTTATTTATTACTTGGTGTATTATTTAAATGAATGTACAAAAGTATTAAATATAAAATGAATATTTAATCATAGTAAGCACCGTAACTCAGAATTCACGTGCTAATGTTTTTTATCTGACGCTTTAGAAATTCATCATTTAAATTTATGTTTTGTTGGTTTTAAATTTACTTCAATTCTTTCTGCCGTTCGGTATAACTGCGTGACGGTCGGTTTTTTCTTGATTCACTCCCCGGTAAAAATGTGTACCTAGCGAGCCTATAGAGAAGTATTCACTTCAAAAATTAACTAAATGAGCTAAGATTTAGCAGCCAAAAATGCGTTTAGAAAACTTAAGTTTGAATATATCGGGGACAAAAATAGCCACGAAATGTATGACCAGTGCCTAGTCTCTAACGCATTAACGCTACTTTTGTAGCGCCTCTGGTCGTCCCTATGCCTAAGCCAATCGCCGGGACTTCGAGTGTTTTTGGCCCTGTGTTCTCATTTGATAGAGCTGTATGGTGGAATTCGTATAAGGAATGAGCGGTCAAGGTAGAGTTAAATAAAATACATCAATATCCGCGGTAAGAAATATTACTAACTTGCCTAGGCATAAAAACCCCTTCGGAATAAGAGAAAAAGCCAGAGCAAGTTGAATAATAAAATTTATTGAATTATTAAGACAGATACAATACATACAGGCACACGCATACAGATATGCACTTTACAATAATTTAGCGTACGCGCTTCTAAACTTATAATTTTAAGTATATTTATCAATCCGGTATAGCCGGCAGAGGCGAGCAATTCGGGTCGGGGCGGTATAGTCGATGTCGACGATAATTTTGATCAATTTGAAAACTTGTGAGGCCAGAGGAGGAAACCGTGCCTTCTCTTCAGGGCAGGTTTGTCTTAGTAGTGGAGGACGACGGCGAACGCCTTCCCACGGCAGCCCCGACGTCTCGGGAACGGGTACACCCTGTTATAGGTCCGTCTCGTTTCCCGCCGTAGTTTCTCTAGTTCCTAGTTCCACCACAGGGTCCTCTTGGTGCCTCTTGGGATGGCCCCGGAACAGCTTCTTTGGAACGAGATCTCGACTATCCTGACCAACGCCTTTGCTATGGTGCAAGTTAATTTGTGTGAAAGCTGTCCCGTCCCCAGCCATGGTGATTAGGACGGACCAGCTCCACTTTGCTCCCACTGCCCCCGGCTGCCCTCGTCCACCCTTACCGTGACCCTACCGAGCCCCCCGTGTAGCTGATAATTTCGCTGCCGGATCAGCCTTACCGAGGCTTCGGGTATGCTAAGCACCAGGAAGGTTCCACAGTCGGTTCCCTCCCTGTTTTCCGTGCTTAGCACCCTCCACCTGTTAATGCGCAGGCCCGGATGCCTGTGATCCAGCCGTTCCAGGACGCCCGCCGGCTCCAGTCTCTTGCCAGGAATCCGGAGGGTGGCCCTTCTCGGCTTTCTCAGCGTCGACATCTCTACCAGCGCTAATTTTGCACCCTCCCAAGGTCTTAGCCGGGGGGTTATTTCCTCCAGCCAGTCTCTCGAGAAGGTGTTACTAGCCACCATAATTATGGCCCCCAGCTTGACAAAGGAGTCGTCGAACTCGGGCCACGGTCAGGCTTCGATCTTATCGACCTCGGCCTGGACCGCTTCACTGACGAGTGCCAGCTGCTGGGCAGTCAGCTCCTCGTCAGGATAGCCTTCGCAGACGACCGCCCTCGTAAGGGGGTCCACCATCCTGGCGGCCAAGACGTCCGTTTCTATATTCGGACGTTTACTGGCAGGGTTCGCTGGCATCCTTGCGGCGCTTTGCTCCACCTGGGGTTCGTTCTCCGCCAGCGGAGACCACCGCCGTGTGTCGAGGGTGCGAAAGGGAGGGTCCCTGAAGGTTCCCAGCCCTTGCCGCCACCTCCAGCTTCTTTCGGGCTTCTCTCTTCCTTTGGGCCCCCGATCTCTTTGGCTTGAGCCTCAGAGGGAGCCCCAGAAACAGCATCAGTCGGAGGGTTCTGCGTGGAGCCCCCCCCCCCCCCCGACGAGATCACCGGCAGTGCACTGTGGTGCGCCTGCCAGTGGCAACAATTTTTGTTGCAGGTCCTCCCTCATGCTGACCTGCCCTCCCACAAAAATCCCCGAGTTTCCCGAAGAAATCTCGGAGTTTCCACCCGCTGCTACCTCTGAAGGGGCCACCGAAGCGTCCCCGGATGAGGTCCCAGCGGGGCAACTAGTGTGTGTGTGTGTGTATATAATAGAGACATTATATATTCATCATCTTGCTGAGTTTAACGTGTTTTTTCATTTAACGTTAACGTCCCCGGATGAGGCCCCAACGGGGCAACTAGTGTGTGTGTGTGTGTGTGTGTGTGTGTGTGTGTGTGTGTGAGTGTGTTTGTGTGTGTATAATAGAGACATTATATATCCATCATGTTGCTGAGTTTAACGTGTTTTTTTCATTTAACGTTAACCGAACTACGATGTTTCTAATCGCGTGTCTAGCTTCTTTTACTTTTTTAACCGCGTTTGTTACTTTTCTAATTGACCCTATTGTTGATCGCCTCTTTCTAAAACCATACTGCTTTTCGGAGAGGTCTCCCTCTTCGCTTACGCTACTTAGTATTGCAGTTTGATCAGTTTTTCCCCTTTTTTCTTATCTAAGAGACTTGAGATTAATTGGTTGTTCGAACAGTACTGATTTTACATATCCTAGAGCAGCTTAGGCCGTTGCGTCGCAACGATCCTGAGCATTTTCATGGATATGCTATCCAGTCCTAATGTTCGACCCTTTTTAAGCGACGAAGTTTCCGCGATAAGATCGCCTTCTGAAATAAGGCACTTCTGTGTCGCGGTCGTGCCTAAAAAAGGTATCTCGATCTGCAGGAGTCTCCGTTGCTTCTTTCTGGGGTCAGATTGGATGTGAGGAAAACAGCGCATCGATTACTTTTTCCATCGTTTCCATGGGTTCAGTTCTAATCGTTTTGCCTATCTTTTGAGTAACGTCGTTTACTTTCTTTTATTTGGTTTTTGAGAAATTTCCGCAATTCGTTGTGTCTCTTGAACGAGTCCTGCGCTTTAGGCCTATATCGTTTTCAGGTTCTTTGGGCCATTCTCCTGGCGTGGAAGCTTTTTTTCTGAACTTTTCGCCTTTATCTGTCCACCAGTACACTGGTCTTCTCTGGTGGCTAACGAATACTCTAAGCATTGATGCGTCACAGAACTCGGTTATTAAGTCCGCGAGTGTTTCACGGTTCAAGCGTCCTTTGTGCTATCTTGGCACCCGACTGTATTTTCTCTCTGTACTTTTATTACTTTCTTTGTTGATATTGAATAGAATAAACTGATGGTCGCTAGCTGTATATTCTTTCGTAATATGACAGTCTCGTATGTTGCAGATCGTGATTTCACTTGCAAAGGTTAAATTCCTTATAGATTCCCCGTAGCCTGGTTTGCGATAGATAGTGCATTACCCTTGTTGTTTACTACTTAGCCCAGCTCCCATCTCCAAAATGCCTTCCATCACGGGTTCATCGTAGACATGCCTTGTTCCGTGTACCTTGCGTTGAAGTCGACCTCTATCACGACTTTTCCAGAAGTCTCTCTAATATCGTCCTCCAAGATCTCAAGTCTCTTTTTGGATTGGATTGCAGTTAGGTTTAGTGAAAGATATACGCTAAAGTATGTTATATGACCTATTCTTATCCGCGCATAATCTTCTTCTGTACCCATATTCATCCCATGTTAGATACCCAACTAAGTGGGTTTAGGTTCTAGTATTGTTTTCTGATCAATAAAATATTTACTTTATGCTTCGTTGCATATTGGATTAGCAGATCGTGTGCAAACCAACTTCTGTGTGGTGTTCCTTGAGTATCTTCGCCATTATCTTAGAATTTTTCTTGCCTGGAATTTGCATCGTCCTGTCCTCAGGTGTCTTTGCGTCTTTTCCGCCAGCGGAAGTCAAAGATGGTTCAGGTCACTTCGGAACACAGCCATAGGTCTTGAGAAAATACCATTAGATCACCACTCTATTCAGGACTTTCTTTTACCAGCTCACTGGTCGCACAACAAAGCAAACACGGTGTTCTCATTTGGTCCACGGAGAATATTTTATTTTTGCTCTACCTTCCGAGGTATACACCTCAGCAAACCCTCCGCCAGCCGCTACTCGGAAGACGAGCTGCATAAATGTTACCAGCTTCCCCACGAGGTATTTCAGATTCAATTCCAAAACTTACAAACGTCATTTATAAAGTAATCACCGCGTTCCTAATTAATTTCGTTACTTATGAGTTAAAACATCGATTCCATTACTCTGCGTTTGCCTGCTATAAGTGTGTTATTGATTTTTATTTAATATTAGTTATTAAATGCAGTATAATTACTGTTAACTTAGTTTTTAGGCACGACCGCGACGCGGAAGTGCCTAAATGCCTTATAGTTTCGTGCGCAAAAAATGTGTGGGATGCAATATCTCACGCGATTCCCGACCGATCGGGCTGAAATTTTGAAATGAGGGCATAATTTGTTCGATTTTTTTTTTTTGTATTTTTTTAATAAAAACTTTAGTTTGATGAAACTACGTTTAAGAGATTCAATCAGGAGTCATCAGAGTCAATCAGGTCCAAGATTTTTTGTGAACTCCTCTCATAATAGAAAGCTGACGGTCCTATTTTGGACTTGATCATATACATATACGCAGAATACGGTAACTTCCAAAAACGGCTATAAACGGTATTTCAGCTGCAACTTGAATTCCAAGCTTTTAAAAAAAATGTTAAATAAAAAATTATAGATGCTGAAAAATACAACTTGTTTCTTTCGACATATAATCATGAAAATGTCTATAGCTCGAGCTAACAATCCAAAATGTATTTGTTACAGCAAAAAAATAATTATTTCCCATACAATTTTGCGGTTATACGTTTTGCATAAAAACGTTGAATTTTAGATATTTAGTTTTAGATATTTTTACCCTGACGAATATTTTTTCAAATTGCTTTAACGAAAGACAAATCCTCAATAAAGATTTTTTAAGTAAATAACTAACAATAAGACAAGCATTAGATAACGAGCGCGAAGCACGAGCGTCAGCAGTCGTGTCTTACACGCAACGCACGAAGCTTCTTGCGTGCTTTGCCTCGCGAAGCGATGCAAGATAACAAGCCACCGCGGCCTTAAGACCGTGCGTGGCACGCTAGTTTTTAATTTTGTCCCAACCATAACATCAGAATGGATTCTCGTAATAAGCTGACGTTAAGCGTGCAACCCTCACGAAAATAATCTTCAGAGATATATGCACAGATCCTTATACATTATTTTCGTAAGGGAACTTAATTACGTCTTTGCAAAGATGCAGTTTTGAGTTTAAAATGTTAATGACATCATTATTGACATTTTATACGGAAAATTAAAAAAATGAGTATCATATAAGTGTTAATTATTGTTTGTAATATTTATTTCTTAAACTTTGTATGTGCATACAATATTGATTTACAAAATTGTACACATTTTTCAGGTTCACTTCACTATCAATCAACTAGCATTATCAGGATTGAAGGTTAACAGATTAGACATGTATGGTGAGAAGTATAAACCATTTAAAGGTGTTAAATACGTAACTAAAGCTGGCAAATTTCAAATGCGCTTGTGAAAATAAATAAATTTATTACACCGATCACAATGTGTTTTAATCATAAAACAAACTGTACATGCATGCATTATTTTAAATTAAATTGTACGAGCAGAATTACCATTTTTAAATACCTCAGGTAAATAAAAGTTCCAGCGTATTTTTTTATATAGTGCTATTTTTACAATGGCAGAACAGCACTAGTTTACAATCCAGAGGACTCACCGGGGTCTCCAGCGTGATAGACTTAAACCCTACTAACTGAAGTAGTATGTGTATCAGCAATATTAGCTCAACAGGTATAGACAACTTAAATTATATCCTTGACCTCTACGGAGTTCAAGGATGATATTTAAGGGGATGTGGGAGCTAAAATCCGGTATTTTACTTCATGTTTAATGAATAATTCTACCGAAAGAAAGTGTCAATCGAAATACCTCGTGGCGCATTTGCGAAGCTTTAGCTCCCACTCCCCCGTAAGGGGACACAACACCTTTAAACTTCGAAAAAATCAATTTTTTTATTGCTTATTTTGACAGAAAATTTTTCGTAGAAAATTATACGTATGTAGGCTCCTAAAACGCATTTATCAACAAAAAAAAAAAAAAAAAAAAAAAAAAAAAAATTATTGCAAAGTTATAATCAAAATACTGAAACAAAATTTTTACCACTTTTTTGGTAAAATTACATAGTTTTCATTCTTTGTCTAATATGACTTATAATTTTAATTTTAAGTTTTATAAATTCAATCTAAAACAAATTTTCATTATGAATGTGAAAAATAGTAGTTTTTTACTGTATTATATACGTATATAATACTCAGCGTACTTATTTTAGCAAATAAATTTGAGCGAACTCATTATATTTTTTTGCGTTTTTTCGAGATAAATTTCTAGTTCCGCTTCTTATATAAGGTTCCGATCGAAACGTAGGAAAATTTATTTAAATATAAATATCACGCACTCGCGTGCCACCTGTAGAAAGTTTAGAATTAATGTGTCGGAAAAGGACAGAGCGACTGTTCGATTGTTCTGCTAGCAGACAGCAACTATTTCAAAACACAGCTGATATAGTCCTGGGATGTGTTTTACACTGTGTAAATACAGCTGAAGTCTAAATACATCAAAACAGCTGATATTTCAATAAATTTTATTCAAACATGTGAAAATAAGTATAGTGTCTTTTAGTTATAGCAATAACCCTGAAAAAAAGTGTAGTGCTATTTGTGAAAGCAGAGCAGTAGAGTGATTTCATTATGTTATATTGTAAGAGTTTCATTAACAGTCTAGTGCTAGAAGTATTGTTAAGAAATGTGTGCACGTGGAATTCTAAATACAAGTGTGCGAGTATGCACATCGGCAAAAAGTACTCTCAGGGAAGAAACAAAAAGAGGATCAAAAGATTCTTTAGAAATACTTATAAGGATTAATCCAGTTACAAGTCAGATCATCAACCCTGATGAAAATATCTGGCTGGATATAAATGTAGATTATCCACGTGGATCTACATGGATTGGCATAGATTCCACATGGATTTCACTTATATATCTACGCGGATAATTATCATGGATATCCAGCCAGATATTTTCATCAGAGAATGTATTGTGAAAAAATGAATATCTGGAAAAGTCATTTTCCTCACAAACTATGAGCTCTATCACAAAAATGATAGAAATACTGTTAAATGTAAATACCACAAACACTCTGTTGATGTTCCCATAATTTATTTATCCCTTACATTGAAAAAGTCGAAAGAACAACAGTAACAGGTACAATAATCGAGACGGTAATAGAAACTATAACAACGATAATGGGTACGATAATCGAGACAATGACAGGAATTGTATCAATAATAATAGGTACAACAACGATAGAGACGACAATCGAAATTATAATCGGCGCGAAAACGGGGGATACGACAACAGGCGTAATGATCGTGGGTTAGAAAATCGCCGATACAACCGGGATTCTGATAATCGGCGAAACGACAGAGGATTTGACAATAGGCGCAACGACGGTAGAGGCAACAATAATAGCATTCGTTACAATGATCAGAACAACGGCAACCATAACAATGACCGTAATAGACAAGATAATAGAAATGCCAGAAATCAGTCCGGAGTTTCTTTAAACTACCAGGATGCTCGTTACCAGTCGGGGGTATCGAGCAATCAATAAGCAATAGATCACCCAATCCGAAACCGAATCAAACACAAGAAAATAAAATAGAGGGTCCAATCAATAAAAAGCAAGAGAAAATTGAAGATTCAAAAAAGCAAATAAAAGAGATATTGAATAGAATAAACTGATGGTCGCTAGCTGGATATTCTTTCGTAATATGACAGTCTCGTATGTTGCAGATCGTGATTTCACTTGCAAAGGTTAAATTCCTTATAGATTCCCCGTAGCCTGGTTTGCGATAGATAGTGCATTACCCTTGTTGGTTACTACTTAGCCCAGCTCCCATCTCCAAAATGCCTTCCATCACGGGTTCATCGTAGACATGCCTTGTTCCGTGTACCTTGCGTTGAAGTCGCCCTCTATCACGACTTTTCCAGAAGTCTCTCTAATATCGTCCTCCAAGATCTCAAGTCTCTTTTTGGATTGGATTGCAGTTAGGTTTAGTGAAAGATATACGCTAAAGTATGTTATATGACCTATTCTTATCCCAGAAATGCCAGAAATCAGTCCGGAGATTCTTTAAACTACCAGGATGCTCGTTACCAGTCGGGGGTATCGAGCAATCAATAAGCAATAGATCACCCAATCCGAAACCGACGCAAACACAAGAAAATAAAATAGAGGGTCCAATCAATAAAAAGCAAGAGAAAATTGAAGATTCAAAAAAGCAAATAAAAGAGATAGCCGTACATATCTCGAGGCTCTACCGAACGCCTCAAGTAAAGCTATTCATTCTTATTTTAAGGCACTAAGAAAATAATAGGGAATCTCCCTATCCTCAATATGTATAGAAGTAAGGTTGGTCAACTATACAATTACACTTAGGATCTTCGGCACATACTAAAATAAACCACTAATTAAACAACAAAATAAAATTTACAATAGCAGGAGTAATAGTAGTAACAAAAAATTTACAAACACATATATTACCTTCGATTACGAACGTAGAAAAGAACGGAATTCATAACATGTCACGGGATTAATATGCCTTTATACGATATTCTCTACGCTCGTACACATCAACTATACTCACTTTTACGCTTCACCCCATCAGACGCACTCATACAAACGCACACATAATTAACATAAGCGATCAATCAACGCAAACAGAGCAAACCAGCGCGAGAAGGGAACACGCTACGATTTAGAACAAATCCTCTCGTGTTTGCTCATGTTCGACGCTGACTTTAAGTCCCCACACCAACGGCACGCCTTTTTCGGTGTACCTCCGGGCGCATGGGCGATCCGGTGGTGGCGCATCAAATGACACTTCTGTTTATATAGCTTGGAACACAAGGAACAGGCGTGATGCTTGAAACTGCCGTCAGGGTCGTACTCTACTTGCGCATGTGCCCGCATGTGTGGCAACAAAGAAGTGGTGAAGGGACACCCGTCGGTAGGACAGACATGCCTCCGAAAAAACCGATCCCTCACGACAGCCATCACGATGGGATTGGAAGGAACATAACCCACAGCATTAGAAGGACAACGGCAGGTGACGAACCGATCAGCACCAGCATTCTACCTAGAACCCCCGACATTCCTCGGTAACACTGATGCCCAAGTTGATCACCTGGTGATATATACCCAGCCCTACGTAGACACGGTCCCCGGGCCGCTGCATGATGAACTGATGCGGAATGTTGCGAGCCTGAAGATACTCGGACGTAATGCAGATATTCTTATGATTAGCCGGAGTCGGGCAACCTTCCAGATAGTCAGAAACATCATCGTGCCCTAGAACCCTCAAGCGGCCGATAGAATCCCCTAGAGCCACCGTCAAATCATAGAAACTCCGGGGATGCACAAGGAGCCACACCTTCCCCGAGCCCACTTCGCCAAACCGAATCACATTGGCGCTGTCAAGGTAGTCCTCCACATATAAGTCAGTCAGGGCATACCGCCCCGACACGTACACCGAGGGTTCATTAACCCCGAACGCAGCTAGGGCTTCAGGATATCGGGCAGGATGATGGTGCCACGATAACTCGCAGAGGCGAGAAGACGGCCCGAAGCGACGTCGCGGATGCACTGGTCGAAGAAGGCGCGCTTACCAGCCAACGAGCAGCGATCCGGCGCACCTGTGCGAAAGGGAACCTAACAAAAAAGAAGAAGGGGAACCAAAGAAATAGAATTAAATAACTATGGAAACCAAAAGGTAAAACGACTTACTAACGACAAGAGTAGCAAAAGGCTTACCCCCATTCTCTTAAACAGATCCTCGGGAGACCCAACCAGGGCAGCCTCATCCCTCATTTTCGGATTCAGAAAGAAATCCGGCTCTTGAGTGCACAACAAACGTTGCTCAGAGAAGGTGGGTTGCCCCGCTAAACAAATTTTCACGAACTCAACGCACATGTTGCGGTAGCAATTTCTACTTCGGACGTCACGAAACTAAAGAAATAAAGAGAAAGAAATAAAGAAAAAAAAAAAATTTCAGTAAACACAAGATAGATCAGCAAAAGGGAACTAATGAGACAGTAACCCAAGAACACTCAATTAAACATAAATGACTTACGCAACACCAAGCCAGTCCGAATAAAATCGGCGGCAGACCGCTGCCGGACAGATAAAGCAGTTGAAAAACCTACAGGGATAAACGTACGCATGGAATTGCACTAGGTTTTCAAGGAATGCTATGCAGACCTCAAACACAAACTACATTTTTTTTGTATCAAAATAATAACTCGTAAAATACAAAATAATTTAATATAACTATTTTAATAATTCCAATGATTCTAACATATTCTATAGTACGATTATAAACCAACTAAAATTAATAATGAATTCCGATACTCTTGTAGAAATTTTATAAAACTCACAAATTATAACGCCACCGCATCACATTCTTCTACCCATCTTCATATAGTAGTTCGAAACGCGACACAATAAATAACTCAATCTATCGTATTTCCGCACTAAAGGGGGGAATCGTTACACGGACCCGCACAAAAAGAAAGCAGGACCGTCATTAATTACGCATATACACATATAAAGCGGGAAACCCAACACTCGGACAAAACAAACTTTAAACTTATGCTTGAACTCCGGGGAGATAATACCCCAAAAATGTCATAAACAAATACTTACAACAAACACGCAGGGATCACTTTCAACAGCCGTAGGAGCCTGCATAAGCCGCATCGCATCATCCAAATTAGCCATCTCGCGAAACCTCACAAAATCGTCATTAAAGTCAACCATTTTACAAAAAAAAGGACCACAAAAGGATAGAAAAACTCGAAAATTAATAGGATTATTGAATACAAACGAGAGCACGTGGCGACGATGTAAAAAAGAACAAATAAACGCATGCAGAACACACGAAGGGGATACCAGTAGCAGCGTACTACATTGCCGAATACAGCAAATACTGGTCAAAAGCTGATATCCAACTTTCAAAAACTAAAATCTAAACCACAACTAATCAAGAAAATATAATTATAGTAGCATGGGCTACATACAAAAACACAAAGTCCTAACTCAAAAAATAAGCCTACAGTATCAAGTTCAAGAAATCATACGCGCCAATTCAAAATTTCACCAAGGTTCCGGAGTGAAATTTTTCCAGAAGACCCTGCAAGTAAAACAAAGTTAATACAATTTTTCTACAAATACTCAAGGCATTAGCAAATAAATTGAGAAAAAAAAATGAAAATCTTAAACACCAACCTGTACTCCAGTAGCCGTCCGCTTCACGTACATGGCGGCGGGCGAAGCGGAGGGCTACCGGCAAATAACGCACCAGCTGTCGACGTAAATACTGGACCCAGCCATCCCGTGACAGGGATAAAACGGGTCCAGTCCGTCGCCCCCCACTTCCTCGCCTACCTCACTGAGTGTCGGACTCATGCATCTAAAAAAAAAAAAAAAGCCATCGTAGCAACAAGCGAAAGATAGTGAAGCACAAAATCAAGACACAGCACTGAACAGAATCAAGAAAAACGCAGGGAAAATAAAAGTGCAAACCCGACATAATCCCCTACCCCGACACAAGATCGCATCTCGCGAAATCTGAGCGCGGAAGAGCCATGAAGAAACAGATAAGCAACGAAAGCTTTATCACGGCTAAAGCTAGGCGCAAATAATATTTGCTAAACATAATAAATTTCTTAGACAATTAAAGGGACCCCATAAGGGAAGGTCCCATAAAGCCCTCATCTGACTATATATAGCCTAATAGTTTAAACAAATAAATAAAATTAACGAAAATTTAGACTCTAATATTATTAACCCACAAGTGGACGTCACAACATCAATAACAGCCTAACACAACATATAATAGCCATCACGACGCTATCACATCGTGAAAAATGCAACTATAAGACACCGCTCTTACAGGTGCGCGGCATTAAAGGAAACCAATGGAAGAATCACCATACAGGTCATCAACCATAATCCAGGGTTATTGATTGAAAAACTGAACCCTTTGGCAACCTCCAGCACATCATGGAAAACAATACAACGCATAAATCTTGAAGCATTCTTCACTAGATGGAACAAACTATTAATGAGCTTGGACATATTAAAAACATTCTGCAAGCAAATAAACACAGCATGCCGGTACGACCAACAGCTGGCTAAAATACGTCAGCAAATCGAAGAGACGGCGAAGAACGCGGACGAAGTAAAAGAGCTACTGCAAGGTCATGAAACAACACAGAAACCGAGAATCAAGAGAGCCTGGTTCTCAGCGATAGGAAAAATTAGTCGCACCATATTCGGAACCCTAGATGAGGAAGCCGGAGAAGAAATCCAGCAACTAATCAGCATAACAGCCAACGATACGAGGCAACTCGCTAAATTACTAGCAAACCAGACCGAACTCGTACACACAGAATTCGGCATCCTGCATGATAAAGCCAACGAACTAGACAAGGCCTTGGACGAACTGATAGCCGATCAAGCAATCCTACGGAAACAGGAAGAAATCGAGGAAGCCTTAAACCGACTGGAAGACAACGTAATACAGTACGAACTAGATACGGAAATTCTTACGGACGCTGTACTCTTTGCAACCCAAGGAATTGTACACCCACGTTTCGTCACACCAGAACAAATAGAGAAATCAGAAGCCCTCGCTAAAGAATCGGTAGCTGACTCACGATTTCCATCCACGGAAGCAGACATGCCCATAACGGAATTAATTAAAATATCCGACGTCTCAATACTGTTCCAAGACATGCATTTGGTGTACTATATAGAAACACCATTGCTAGACTATGGCGATTACGACCTATATAAAGCATCTTCCCTACCGATCAAACAAAAATCACTAAACACATCAGACACGTTTGCCTACATTTGGCCAGAAACGGAATATTTTGCACTAGACCAAGGATCGAACGCCTATATCCCTATCTCTTTGGATGCACTGAACAAGTGCAAGAAACTTAATAAACTATATATATATGCCGGAACACAGAACCAGTTCACGAAATTAACAACCGCACGAGCTGCGAAATTCAAATCAGTACCGGCAAAACCTCCATAAACTTATCAGAATGTAAAATAAAGGTCATGAAGTCAAGGGACACATTCTGGATACATACAAGCACTCTAAACACTTGGGTATTCTCTACAAATAATAAAGAGAAGCTGTTCTCTAGCTGCAAACGACTGACAGATAGCACGATAGACATTGACGGCGTAGGCATACTGCGCCTGCCGCATGGCTGCACCGCACACACGAACACAGTACGACTCATAGCGTCACGCGAAGTACGCGTTAACTATTCGACGGTACTATTTAACTATATAGGCTCGTGGATAAACAGAACAAACGACACGTCGTTAGCCCTTATCAAAAACACGCTAGAAAAAGAAGGGATAGCAAAACCCTCAAACCGTAGGAGGGATATGTTCTCGCTAAAATTCGCTAAAAACGGGAAAGGACTTTCGCGATATCATTGAAAAAGCAAAAAGGCTAGGCGAATATAAAGATATCTACGGAAGATTCTCGTCTCTCCAGTCAACGGTGACTTACTCAGGAACTGGCATACTCGCGTTCATCATAATAGTAGTAATCATATGGAAGGTTCGCACTAAAAGGGGGGCCCCGCTACTATGAATTTTTAACACGAAAAAGTACAGTAAATATTCATGGATTAGTGCATCATTATATGCCTTTCAAGACGCTACTTCGCTGACGGATACGAAAATTGGTGTCGTCGAAAATACGAAAAGCACTGTACTGATGGTGCAATGATGAACTCTGCTGCACATATACGGGGAATTAAGTATCTAGTGCAAAACGAGACTAAACTTATATAGTTTTGAATACAAAAATAATTTTGCAATTAATTGTTTAAACAAATCAATTTTGCAAAACTAATGCCAGATTTGTAATTAGCGACTCCAATAACCGCTTACAAATATGTATAGCTTCCTTCAGTAATCGCCCATTTGCTTAGGGCCATTGATGCCTTAAGGTTTATGGGTTTATTGTTTAACTTAGAATTTTAATTAATTATTATAACATCTTTTTAAAAATCTGGCCCTATGGGTCTTTTAGAATTATAATAAACTTCAATTTAAAAAAAAAGATTATTGTGATTGGTCGAAAACCATGGTCTGTAGAGAATTTTGAAACAACAAATGTCTATTCGCTCCGTTCGTTTCAGGTCGCGCCATCTACCCCTATCAGCATGCAAATAAACATGGAATCTGTTGTATATATTAACAGGCCAGTTTGCAAAAATAATATAAAAAAGCATTGTTAAAGTATATATATATATATATATATATTCGATTTTACTGAGAATTCCAGTGATTATTTATTTTTAATACCTAGTTCTAATCCAAGCAATATTTCCTCCAGCTTCTGTCGTTAAATATTGCTTATTTATTGATTCATATTAGTCTATTTTTTCTGTACTTGTTTTCCTAGACTGCTCAAACCTTGCGGCGTCCGGGGGTCGCTAGATGTTCTATTAAATGTTCTTTTTCGATACAGTGTGCGTAAAATACACTTTTATTCACCCTCCGCGGACGTTCAAGCACATTTTCCGCCCCTGTATAAAAAATAACTTTCGATACGCGTGCGAAAAGTTGATTCTACACCGAGTGGTTTATAGCTATACTGTTTAATGTGCCACGGCTCTCCCTCCATGATGCAGGAGTCATCGACGGACGTTACGACCATATATTTAATTTTTAGATCAAAAGGAATTTTGTACAGAGCTTTGTTACGTTTGACATCGAACGTCCCATACACGCACACACACACTAGTGGGAGCTTCACCCCCTGCTCGCTTCGCTCGCGAAACCCCAATTTTACTTTTTGTGTGATTTTTATTTTTAAAATGTTATTTTCCTGATCTGATGATTATGCTCTAATTGGTTAAGAACGATCTTATTGTATTATATAAAATTTCTAGATCATCAAAATGTCAAGAATTTAATGTTTGTCGGAAAAGAGAAAATAAAAAAAAAGTAAAAGTACTAAATTAACGCCAAACTTCTATTGCTAATGGCATTTGAAATATATATATTTTTGTTATAACTCATACATAAATATGTAGAAAGATGGCACTAGTGCGTACAACGGTAGCGGGAGTAAGAGCGTTTAAAATTAGAGAAACTGCATCGAGCAGTGGGAGAGTGAGGACGCTTTGCGTTGTACGGCAGCTACATGCGTTTTGAAGAATTTGTATTGTGCCAGAGTGAATGGAGTGCTTTTCTTAAAATTTACTTTATATTATTAAATATTAATAAAGTTTTCTCATACTTTTCAACTGGTGATTGTGTTTAATAAACTTATCCTGACAAACTTAATTAAAACCATAACAAAATCAGAAGTGGGATAACGACGAAGTCTGTGTATGCGAAGAAGTAACGTGTATGTCTGAAGAAGAAGACGACAAGTTTGAAAGATTTGTAAAACGGTCGAGGTTTGGGGAAGTTATGTGTGGCAACATGTCGGAGTTGGACAAAGCCTTAGCTGAGATTGAACGGCAGAAGAAACGTCGTGAGGAAGAAAAGGCTGCTCTCAACCAAAAAATTGCAAGTTTGACGGCGCAAATTGAAGCAAACCAAAATGGTTCGGTCGCTGATTCTGGGAATGGCATGGGGGGACGCCAGACGGAGAATTTAGCTGTCGCGATTTCAACGCTTACGGGTGTAATGCAGAAGCAGCTGACGAAACCTACTCAAGGTCAAGCATATTTACTGGGTAATAGCCAAAACATACTACGAGAATTTCACGGAAAGGTCCAGAAGAAGCACGTACATGGATCCGAGAATTATCAAACATGAAGACTTTATATGGTTGGACTGATCCGGATACGTTGAGTGTAGCAAAATCACGTTTACGCAGTGGTGCTTGGAAATGGATTTTGACGAAAGGAAATACCATCACGACCTTTGACCAATTTAAGACGGCTTTCGAAGGAACATTTACTTACACGCAAATGAGAAGTGAGAAATTGTAAATTATTATGGCTCGAATGCAACAAAGAAATGAAAGTTTGCAAGACTATTTCTTAGAAAAACTGTGGCTTTGTGACGGTTTGAATTTCACGAACGACGAAATACGTGACGAGATGGCAGCAGGACTTTGGTCCAAAGAGTTGGCGTAATATTTGATTGAACGCGAATATACATCTACAGATGCCATGTTACAAGACTTGGTAAAAATTGAGAGTATCCAAATGGGAAAGCGAGAACGAGTATTGGAGCAGCGAGACAACTGAAACGGTTCAAGAGCAGCGAGGACGTCGGGAGCTTGGATCAACAGCGGAGCGACAACAGCGAGGGAAAGAGCGACGGGAAAGATACTGGGAAAGTACTCCCAAGGAAGAAAAAGGGGAAAGGGCAATAAGAGGAAAGGGGGGCTTAAGACAGCTAACCCTCACAGAGAAAAGGAAGAAGAAAAAAGGAAGCACACCGGAGGAAGAGAAAAAGGAGAAAAGAGAGAAGATAGAAGAGATAAGGGAGAAAAGCCCGGTTGAGAAGAGCAATACAACAGCGAGGACTCCAACAAAGGCAGAAAAGATAGTGCGAAGCTGTGCCTCCCAACACAGGTGCGGAACACCTAGAGCCTCGCATGCGCTAAGATTTTTCTTTATTCGTGGGATTTGGCGCGATCGGCACGTTTGGGAGAACGCTAGGGAGAGGGGAAAATAATCACACAATGGTTAACACTTCATTGCACTTGTATTTCGCCCAGCCCTTCCCTACAACGCAGTGGCAATGATGCCTCCTGCGCACGAGCAGCACTCGTGTAGCAGACGGCAGGCCTCAGGCCCAGGTCCAGTCTGTTGACGGCTGGCTCTCTCTCTCTCTCTCTTTCTCTTGCGTCATACGTACGCGCTCGACTCGGTTCCCGTCGGTCGCAGAGCGGACAGTGTGATCTCCCTCTCTCCCTTTCTCTCTCTCTCTCTCTCTCTCTCTCTCTCTCTCTCTCTCTCTCTCTGGTGAGTAGTGCGGACGCACTTTCGTAGTCGCTCTGTGAATCTTTTGATTTTACAAATTCTCTGCACTCCGGTGCGAGTTTCTGAGCATTTCAGGGGGTGCAGAACTGCTATGGCTCTTTCTGGAGATAATATTCAAACACTGCCATTCAGTTGTTGAGCCTTGGTTCTGCATTTTGCCTGACGACAAGTTTTTGAGGTTATCCCGCTTCTCCATCGCCACTCAGCCTATTTGCTTGTTGCCGAACTTCGCCTGCTCCTGACTGTCAACGTTACCGTCCGTAACATCAGTGAGGACCGGCTGTAGCCCACTCTGTATCAAGACTGTCTCCTGACTCTTATTTGGCTGTGTGTGCTAGGTTTGTGTGTGCGGTTGAAGTGTTGTGACTAAAGAGAGAGAGCTCTAGCGAGAGCCCTAGTGCAGGCATCCTAGCCACTTGATGCTCCTTGTCTCATACGTGTTTCGCTCTCGATCAAGTGAATTTGGCCTTTCTTGTTGGTCTTTTATTTTTTCGATTACATTTTCCGTTTACACGTAGTGCATTTCTAGTGTTGATTACGTAACTTGTTTGCTTCACTGCGGCTTGTGTTCGTGAATGCATCCATTACTGGGTTGGCGCGAATTCAAATTTTGGCGAGATTTTTGAAATGTGCTCGTGAACTCACTCAATTTTACCCGAGTTGGCGAGTGTTCCTAGTAACATTCTTTTTGTTTGGCGCGAAATTTCACTGTGTTTTTGGAGCGAAAATCTGTTGCGCTTTGTTATTGTTATAGTTTTTTCCATAGTTTTAAGTTTTGCGTTTTATTCTTAAGTTCTCGTTTTAGTTTTTAGTTTTTTAGTTTGCGTTTTATTTTTAAGTTTCCGATTTTTTTTTTTTATATTTTCGTGCGTATTAATGCCAGTGTGCAGGAAGTGCGGCCGTAACGCAGTTACCAGAGTAGTCTTGTGCTCTCAATGCGGGCTTGTTTTCCACGAAAGCTGTTTAGCACGCTTCGTCAACAGCAAGTGTTGTAACGGTTGTTGCATTAAAACTCATAAGGCACTAACTGCGCCACCTGACGTTCCCTTGCTTCTTAGTAGAAGTGAGCGTGAATCAATTTTTGACGCTGGACGAGATCTTGGCTCTTCATCGCTTCTCGACATCAGCGATCTCAGCATTGCGAGCCTCAGTTCGGAGTTAACCCCTAGTGTTAATCCCTCGTCGTCGAACGTAGAGTTAGAGTAGATTGCGTTAGAGTAGATGCTCATGTATCTCGCACCTACTCTAACGCGCATTTTGCTCTTTATCGCCTTAGGTTTAAGGGTTATTGTCTTCCTATTAGTTTAAAAATTCAACTAGTCAATGCTCTAGTTCTTCCATATATCGACTATGCTTGTTTCGTTTACATGGACCTTCCAGATTACCTTGCAATCAAACTGCAAAGGCTGTGTAATTCTGCGGTACGCTTTATCTTATTCTTGAGTAAAGACTCTGAGCTTGGCCCGTACTATGCCAAGTTGGGCTGCCTATAACTTAACCACAGGCGAAATTATTATTTAGGAATTACTTTGTACAAGCTCTTCGTTCACAAGCGGCCCGGATATCTTGCTGAGTTATTTGTGCCACCTAACGAGGAATTACGGAGCTCGGCTAGAAACCAGTCGTCTGCGTTTGCGATACCGACTGCCAGGACCGAGATTTTTAAAAACTCATTCACAGTTAAAGGCATGCACTTTTGGGACTCTATCCCTACAACTATTAGGCTTAGCAAATCGCTAGGCGCATTCAAACACCGCCTTTATGATTATCTTTTAAATATGCCGCAACGTTATGTGAATTATTAATCTTAGGTTAGATTAAAGATGTTACTGCGAGTTTACTTTGCTCTTAATATTTTGCTTCTATTTTTCCATTGAATATTTGTTATTATTTTGTTACTTTTATTTTGTATTTTATCTTGCTATGTTGTATGATTTGCTCCTCGCCCTACGGCTACTTGGCCACGGCGTTAATAAATTTGTTTTTCAATCTCTCTCTCTCTCTCTCTCTCTCTCTCTCTCTCTCTCTCTCTCTCTCTCTCTCTCTTTGGTGAGTACAGTTGACAGCTCTGCTGATCTGCCATTCTTCTGAACTATTTTTCTGCTGCTTCTTGCCTTCGGGCCCTCTTCTGTTGTACATAGTTGCACGCTTCTTTTTGCAACCTTCACGCTGATATATAAATCACTGAAGACTGCAATTCTTCTAACTCATCTTTTCATCTGCCAACTTTCTGCACTGCTCCTAACCTACAAATTTGCTCTGCTTGGCTTGGCTTGTTTTCGCACCTGCACGGCGTCTCTTTCTCTCCGAAATCTACATCGCGGCTACACCTGCTGCATCGCGGGAGAATCTTCAAGGTGTCTTCACACTTTTTCGAGGTGGTACTTTCACGTTCTGTCCACTAACACGCCATCTAGCCGTAAGAGTCACACCATCTACTCTTTCACTCCGTCGATACTCTATCACCCTTTAACGAATATCTGCCTCACCGACTGCCAATAAGTTATCAACGAGAAATGAGTGCAAACGGCGAGAAGAACGTGGAAGTGCCTTTTCAACAATGCAGCAGCTGTAAACAACCCATACAGCATAAAGACCCGAAAAGGTGTGAACATTGTGGATTATACTTCCACGTAAAGTGCCAGAACGCCGTCAACGTCAAGGCTATAGTGATGAGCGACAGGCAAACAATAGCCTGTCTCACCTGTGCGGAGAGCAACGGCAGGGGAGGCAAAATGAGGACAAAATCTTCCTCTGATGCAACAACTGTGTGGGGAGTAACTGCAACAACAGCAGCAGGCAAGGGTACGCCCAAACAGCAGCAACCAGCGGGCAAGAAGACGCGGTCGGCACCACCATCAGCCAACGCTTCGCGGAATCCGTCACCAACCCGCCTGGCCGTCGCAACGACACCTACGCCGTCCATTGAGGCGGCTTTGATGGATATTCGCGGAGCTCTAGATGACATCCGCAACGCCCAAACGGAATCCCTCAAGACGCAGAACATCGTGTCAGAGAGGATCTCCAAGATTGAGCAGCGACTTGGCCCGCTGGAGAAGCGTCTCAAGGCCCTCGATGAGCTGCCTGCACTCAAAACTCGCATTCAAAATGCTGAGTCTACCATCACCGAGTTGCAGGCACAAATAGAAGACCTTTCGTCGAGGAGCCTGACAACGCAGCAAGACAGCAGCAGCACTATGCCGGGCGCTGCGGAGATCTGCAGTCTGCGCAGCGAATTGGCAGAGGTCAGGAGGCGACAAGAACAGTCCTCCAACAGCGTGATCGTCGTCACTGGCCTGCACTACACCCGCGAAACCTCGCTGCACCTCCTCGCTTACTCAGTCGTGAGCGCGCTTGACCCCACGGTCCTCAGAAGGGACATCAGTCAGGACCATGGGGAGTGCGACGCGGTGCCTCCCAGCACCTCGATGCGCAACTCCTCGCGACTCCAACGCGCGGATTATTATTTATTTCGCGGGTTTCGACGGCAATCGCTGACGTCTGGGAGAACGTTGGGAAAAGGGAAAATAATAACACACCAATTATTAGTTTATTGCGCCTGTATTTCGCCCAGCCCTTCCCTACAACGCGGTGGCCGTAGCCGCCCGCGCACGATAGCCACGCAGGGCTCGGCGTCTCGCCTCTACTCCTCAGGTACGCACGTACGCCTCGAAGCTCTCGCTTCTGGCGTCGCGACGTATACCTGTCGTTCACACACACACACACACGTGCACGCGCCTCGAAGCTCTCGCTTCTGGCGTCGCGCAATATGCCCGCCGGCTCTCACACACGCACACACGCACGCGCGCGCCGCGAAGCTCTCGCTTCTGGCGTCGCGCGGTATGCTCGCCGGCTCTCACGCACACACACACTCGAAGGTTCAGCGCCGCCCGCTCGGATAGCGAGGCGCACGACGCGTATCTTCTCTCTCTCTCCCGTACGCACGTCGCGCGCGCCGCGCGCTTACCGCGACGTCGTCGCACGAGTTAACGCGGTCCCCCTCCCTACTCTTTTGCACTCACACTCGCAGCGCGCGCTCTCCTACGGTTCGCGCCCGCGGTCCCGGCACGATGATGCTCGAGCCTCGCCGGCAGAGCGCTCGGCTTCCCCCTCTCTCCCTTCTCTCACTCGTTGGCTCGAACGCGCGCGCGTACCGGCTTTGCCTCGCGTTGGAGGCAAGCCCGACCTGCTGCTACCGAGCAGCGGAGGATTATCGGAAGCCCGACGATTCTTTCTTTCTCTCTCTCTCTCACACACGCTCGTTCTTTGTTTTCGCGTTTCTCTCTTTCTCTCTCACTCTCGCGTACACTGGCTTGTCGCCGGTTCCGCGTTTCTCTCTCTCTCTCTCTCACTCTCGCGTACCCTGGCTTGTCGCCTCGCGTAGATGATGTCGAGGTGTGCGCCCGCACCGCACACCGTGCTCTCGTCTCACTCACTCTCTCTCTCTCTCTCTCTCTCGCGCTCGCGGTTATCTCTCTCTCTCTCTCTCTCTCACTCACTCTCTCGGTGGCCTAATGGCTAGCACCGGGAGGTTCCCGAGGAACTTTGAGTACCCTACCTGGTGTTGGAGAGGCGAACACTAGTCGCCTCCCGACGGAAGCCTCGCTGTCCCAGGGGGTGCTGGCTTCCCTCGCTTCCTCTCTCTCTCCTTCTCTCTCTCTCTCTCTCTCTTCCTCTGCCTCGGGGTGGATGACGGCTGTCCTGGCCCTCGTCCTCGCGTCCTTCCTCGATTGGCCCCGCTGGATGTTGGCCTCGGGGGAATGGCTCGTCCGGGATGTCGTGGTCCAGTTCTCGCTGTTGCTCTCTTACTCTCTCACTCACTCTCTCACTAGCACTGTCGCGCGCGATCATACGTCGACTATTGTCGACGAGGCTCGGAACGTAACTGCCGATTCGCGCGGCCGCGCGCGCGCTCGGCGTCCCGCCGTCGGCCGCCGGGCCCGTCTTCTAGAACAACCTAATTGGCTGCGCGAGGCGCGAGACGTGCTGATTGGCTGCTCGTCTCGCGCCACGCTCGAATCAACGGCTCACTTTCGCGTACATCGGCCAGCGAATTCCACGTATTCCCGGGACGCGACTCGCGTCCGAGAACACACGGGCCTCGCCGACCGATCGTCTACTCTCTCTCTCTTGCCGCGCAAACAACAACAAACCGCGCCGTGCTGCGGCGCGCCTTGTCGCAGAACGCTTCTTCTCCGACTTTAGCTCGTCGGGAAGGTCTTCGCGCGAAACAATGTCGGCTTCGCGCGACTGCGACGTACAACGTCGCAGGAGACTGCAGACTTCCACCACTGGCCGTCACTCTGTCCTCAAGCGGGCATGCACGCTCCATAGTCATCACTATGCTAGCGTTATTTCATCATCTGACGGTGAATGGTTTGGCAAGCCGGCTAAGCCTGAATGCCTTTTCTGTAAGGTATCGGCAAAGGGGATCTCTCCGATCTTCGTGGGAATTGTGTATTATCCTCCTCACGCTCCATTCTTTCAAGGCTCTAACTTTATAGACCAGCTAACTACCCACATGCACAATTACTCAACGAAAGTCATAATGGGAGATTTCAACTCTGATCAGCTTTCATCATCTGCAGATGCCAGTTTCATCAGGGCCTTCATTGATGAAAATTGCCTTTCTTCTATCCCCTATGGTGACACGCATCATAAACAGGGCTCTGATACCTGGCTTGACTTGTGTCTGATTGACGAGCAGGATCGCCTGCTGTCACACTGGAAGACAGACTCACCTTTCATCAACGGACCTTATCACGGCCACTCTCGACGTACAGATTCCACGATACGTACCTAGCACATACTCCTACCGAAACTTTAAAGGAATCTGCGCCGAGAAGCTAAGGGACTTTCTGAGCGCGTGCGACTGGTCATCTCTCACCGTGTCATCACTTGACGAATGCATCTCTACACTTAACGCTAACCTTACTAACGCCATTAATCATCTCGCCCCATCACGGACTATAACACCTAAAAAACAGCGTCACCCGTGGTTCTCCACGGCTCTTCGTGACCTTGCATCCGAGAGGGATCGACTATACAGGCGTTTCAGGAACTCCAGGCTTGATTCAGATCTCCGCTTATACAGACAAGCTAGAGACTATACTCATAAACAGGTCGAGGAAGCCAGGCTGGATTATTACTATTCACGCCTGTCAACCTTGACTGATGTTGCCGAGATCTGGAGAGAGCTGGAGAAACTTGGAATTTCCGCCACTAAGGCCCCATTACCACCTCGCTTTAGCACAGATATGCTCAACAATCAATTTAGCTCGATCTCCAATGATCCGCTAGCGCCTGCTGTTGAGGACTATCTTCTAACCCTGGAAAGTCTTGACCTCCTGGAACATTTCGAGTTCAGCCCTATAACGGAATCGGATGTGTTGGCTGCAGTGTCGCACTTCGACACCCAGGCGAGGGGAAGCGACGGCATACCCCAGGTTGTTATCTTACAAGCACTGCCAGTTCTCGCTCCTCTGTTATGTCACATCTTCAACCTGTCTCTGAGCGAGGCCCGTTTCCCATCTGCCTGGAAATTGTCACTGGTGCGTGCACTCAACAAAGTCAGTTTACCAACAGCCCTGACTGACTACCGCCCGATTTCACTTCTTTGCTTTCTCTCCAAAGCCCTGGAGTGGCTGGTGCACAAGCAGGTCTCGCAATACCTAGAATCAAGGCTCTTACTAGACAATTATCAGACAGGCTTCCGCACCGGCCACATCACTCAGTCTGGCCTAATTAAGCTAACTGACGATGTCAGGGTCGGGATAAACAAAAAGAAAGTGACACTCCTTCTGCTCTTTGATTTTAGCAAGGCGTTTGACACTGTGTGCCACGCCCGGCTCCTGAGGAAGCTAACAACTTTTGGCTTCTCTAACACTGGAAAATAGCAGGCTGTCGTTGGTGACAGTAGTGAGCGTTCTTCCTTGCAGCGTCTTAACATCGGCGTCCCGCAGGGCTCCGTCTTAGGTCCCCTGCTGTTCGCTCTGTACATCAATGACATCGGTTTCTGCCTAGACTCCGATGTTTCCCATCTCATCTACGCGGATGACCTGCAGATCTACAGCCATTGCCACCTCGAGGAGCTCGATTCTTTATCAGACAAGATGAGTGCTAATGCCGAGAGGATAACGGGCTGGGCTGCGCAAAACAAACTTAAACTTAATGTTACTAAAACCAAGGCAATCGTCCTGGGCTCCCGCTACTACATAAATCTACTTCCCTCTACAGCCAACACTTTCATTAATATCGGGGGTGCCCAGGTCAGCTTTGAGTCTTCCGTGCGCAATCTGGGATTGGTGCTTGACCCTAAACTCTCATGGAAGGAGCATGTCACACAAGTGTGTAAGCGTGCTCACTCGCTAATGTACAGGCTTTACTTTTTTAGAAAGAGTACCAACTTCAGATTGCGTAAACATCTCGTGCAGGCACTGCTGTTTCCGCTAATCGACTACTGTTCTCTTGCATACTGTGACTTGATGCAGGAACTCGACTTAAAACTACAGAGACTCGTGAATACAGGAATCCGGTACATCTATGGTGTAAGCAGAGATGATCACATCTCCCCATACAGGCGGGAGCTGCAGTGGCTAACCACTGCCGGACGCAGGAAGTACTTCACAATCTGCTTCCTTCGTAAAATGTTTAACACGGTCGTACCATCATATTTCTAATTTATATTTAAACTTCTACACACAACTTACTATTTTTTACTTTAACTGCATAATGCTGATTCTTACTATTGTACAATACAATGTACGCAAATGAATCTAATCTAATCTAATCTAATCTAATCTAATCTAATCTCTCTCTCTCTCTCTCTCTCTCTTTCTCTCTCTCTCTCTCTCCTACATCTGGAATAGCCTTCCATCTCAACTTCGCAACACACTATCCATATCACACTTTAAAATAGCAGCTAAAAACTATTTCTTTAATCTTGAAAATATATAAACATCACTCAAACATACACACATTCACTCTCATCTCATTTCACTTCATCCCATTTCACACTCTTCACACGCACTAGCACCCTTACACAAAATTTTCTTTCTCTTGTTATAATATACTATATAATTGTATATGTACAACACAATGTACAGCAATAAAAATAATTAAATCTAAAATCTAAAATCTAAATCTCTTTCTCTCGCTCTCTCTATCGCGTGAGCTGGCTAGACGCCTCGCGCAGAAAACGTCTAGGTGTGCGCCCGCACCGCACACCACTCTCTCGTCTCACTCACTCTTCTCTCTCTCACATTCACGCGTTTGTTCGGCGCCTCTCTCTCTCTCTCACTCTCGCGCTCGACGCCTCGTGTGGATGACGTCGAGGTGTGCGCCCGCACCGCACACCACTCTCTCGTCTCGCTTATTCTCTCTCTCACACACTCACGGCTTTCTCTCTCTCTCTCTCTCTCTCTCTCTCTCGCGCGCGCTCGACGCCTCGCGTGAATGACGTCGAGGTGTGCGCCCGCACCGCACACCACTCTCTCGTCTCGCTTACTCTCTCTCTCTCTCTCTCTCACACTCACGGCTTTCTCTCTCTCTCTCTCTCTCTCTCTCTCTCTCTCTCTCTCTCTCGCTTACTCGCTTTCTTCTCTCGAGGCTTCCAGTGGACGTACGTTGGTGCTACCGTCGATGCCTTCTGGACTCCTCCTGGATCTGGTGGCAGCTGGCGGCTTCGGCTCTCCCACGCCGATGTTGCTGGCTGATCTGGTCCTCTGGATGATGGTGGCGGACTGGCTAGCGTCCTTCCTCTTGTCGCTATGCTGGCTCGTCCGGGCGTTGGCACTTCCTAGTGCCAACGCCCTGCACCTGTAACACCCGCGCACTCTCGCATATTCTTGGGAGACTCTCCCAATCTCCTCTAGTCGTCGACCTCGGGTCGACAAGCAGAAGAGGATGCACGAAACTCTCACAAACGTCGACGTGCTCCGTCGACAGTCGGGAGAGAACTCGCGGATTTCCCCGCTCGTTCTCGCGCTCACTCTCCTCTCGTGCTCGTCGGGCCCGCCCTTCTTGCGTGGAATGTGAAGTCAGAGATGAAAAGGAGAAGATAATGAAGGCGAAGAGTAATCTAAAAGGCACGGACCTGTTCATAGACCACGATACAACGTGGTTAGAGAGGAGATATAAGGAGAAACCAAGGAAAATAAGTGAAAGTTGAAAAAAACTCACGGTGGGAGACGATGAGTTTATATGGGATGAGAGAAAGGACAGACTTTTTCGGAAAAGAGGAGGAGGCAAGAATAAGGGAAAGAAGAAAGACCGAAAAAAGAGAAAAAAAAAAGAAAACCTAAAGGTATTGAGCTGGAACGTGGAGGGAATTAAAGGAGTGGACGAGGAAGGATGGAGATTCCTATTGGAATTCAACGTCATCTGCCTGCAGGAGACATGGACAGGAGGCGATGAAGAGGAAAACATTAGGAAAAGACTTCTGGGATGCGAGGTTCAGGTAAGAGAGGCAAAGAAGGGAGGAAGCCTAGGTAGGCTAAAGGGAGGAATGATAATGGAAGTCAAGAAAAGAACTAAAGAGGATAAAGTAGAGTGGATGGAAGGGAGATCAGGAGAATTTATAGGAGGTAAGATCAGGATAGAAGGAGATGAATGATGGATAGGCTCGACATATATGAGGGAGGAAAAAAAGAACAACTATAAGGAGGTTGAGGAAATGGTAGAAAGGGCAGGCGGAGGAGGAAAGATACTCTGGTGCGGATACCTAAATGCAAGGACAGGAACAGAAGGTGGAAGTCTTGATGAGGGAGGGATTGAGGTAAGGAGAGAATCTAAGGATAAATCAATAAATAAAGAGGGTGAAGAGCTGTTAGACAGGCTAAAAGAGATGGGGCTGTCCATTTTAAACGAAAACATAGAAGGAGATGAGGAAGGGGAAATTATGTACGTAGGAGGAATGGGATGCTCAGTAATAGATTATGGGATAGCAAACGAGAAAGGAAGGAGAAAAATAAAAAGAATGAAGGTAAAGGATAGAATAGAATCGGACCAAGGGGTGCTGGTAATAGAGTTAGACACAGAGAGAAAATCGGAGGTGGTAAAAGAGGAAGTCAGCAGGGCGTCTTGGACAGAGAAGGACATATTAGAATACAGAAATTGGCTAGAAAGAGCAGGAGAAGCGAAATCATGGAGAGAATTCAAAGTGAAAGTAAGGAACTCGATACAAACCAAAAAAGGGGTGAGAATGAAGAACGAAAAAAAATAGATGGTGGGATGAAGAATGCAGAAAAAAAGGGCAGAAATGAAGGGCGCTAAAAGGAGGATTAGAAGAGAAGGGGTCAGCAGGTACACGAAGATTAAGAGAGAACTAAAGAACATGTACAGAAATAAAAAGGAAGAGGGAATAATAAAGGAGATAAAAGAAGCGAAAGCGGACAGATCAGGCAAGAAATTCTGGAATATGGTTAAAAGGAGGAGAAGAGGGAAAAGAGAGCAGGTTGATAGAGAGATAGAAGACGCGAAGTGGTTAGAACACTTTAAAGGGCAACTGGGAGAGAGGGAGATGTGGGGAGAGGAGAATAGAGGATTAGGACAGACAGCAGGAAATGGGGAGGTATAGGAAGAAAGTGGGATAGAAGTAGAGGAACTGAGGGAAATAATCAAAAAGTTGAAGGAGAAAAAGGCACCAGAAGATGACGGAATACAGAACAAAGCATGGAAATACTGAGAAAGATATGTAAAGGAGAGGGGCTGCCAGAAGAATGGATAAAAGGAACGGTGAAACCAGTCTTTAAACAAGGAGACAAGGAAGAATGTAAAAACTACAGAGGGATCACTCTGATGGATACGCGATATAAAATATATGCAGAACTGATAAGAGGAAGAATGGAGAAGAAGCTAGAATAAGAGAACAGACTGAGTGACACACAGATAGGGTTTAGAAAAGGGGGAGGGACGATAGATGCAATATATGTGGTGAGTAAGGCAGTAGAGCAGGAGCTGAAGAAGAAAGGTGGGAAGGTATACGCATGTTTTGCGGACATAAAAGCAGCCTTTGACAAAATAAATACGGAAGAAATATGGAATATGATGAAGAAACTGGGAGTGAGCGGGACGATTAGAGAAAGAGTTGAAGAGATCTATGAAAAGACGGAATACGAAGTGAACATAGGAGAAAGGAAAATAGGAAGCTTCACTACACAAAAAGGGTTAAGACAAGGATGTCCACTGAGCCCACTACTGTTCAACGTATCAATGGCAGATCTGGAAGTTGAGATGGGGAAGATACAGGAAGGAGGGATCATTATAAGAAGAAAAAAATTATGGTCGATTTCGTACGCGGATAATGTAGTGCTCTTAGCAACGAATGCGAGTGGTCTAAAACAAATGCTGAAAAGATTTAAGGGATTCATAAGAAGAAAGGGACTAGAATTGAACACAGAGAAAACAAAGATTATGATATTTAGAAACGGAGGAAGAAGTAAGAGAGAGGAGATGTTCGAGTGAAATGGGGATGAGATAGAGGTGGTGAAAAAATTTGAATACCTGGGCTACACGTTGAGAGAGAACGGAAAGGAAGATGAACAAACAAAGAAAGTGAAAGGAAAGGCAACTGCAGTGTTGGGCACGATATGGGGGATAGGGGAGACCATCTTCAAAGAAAGCTGGAGATTGAGAATGAAGCTGTTCGAAGCACTAGTTCAGAGTGTAATAGAGTACGGAGCGGAGATTTGGGGCTGGATAGGACAAGAAGAACTGAAGAAAATCCAGAGAAAATATATGAAATGGGTTCTTAAACTGGAGAGGACAACGCCAGCGCACATTATTCATTGGGAGACGAAACGTTTCAAAATAGAAACAAGAGCAAGAAAAGGGACAGTGAGATATGAGGGGAAATTGAGGAAGGCAAAAGAAAACTCCTTGCTGAGAGAATGCTGGAGCTTATTGAAAAATGCGGTATATCGGTGGAAGAATATAACAAGAGAGTAGAAGAAAGAGAAGAGGTAGATGTGGAGATAGAAAGGATAAAAAAGGACACGCAATAGCAGAAGTGGAGAGAGGAAATAAGAGGTTCGAAATATGCAGAAGAGGTAAGAAAACTACTAATGGAACAAGGAGAAATACCGGAATACTTAGGAGAGACAAGAGTAAGGAGGAGAGGGGCACTGGAAAAGATAGCAAGGTTCAGACTAGGAAGGGAAACGAGAGGCAATCACTACTGGAGAAAGGAGGAAGATAGGAAATGCAGAATGTTCGGGAGAGATGAAGAGACGCTGAAACACGTAATAGAAGACCGTGGGGAAACAAAGATAGCAGGGAAAAATTGGGAAGAAATTTGCGGAAGCAAAAGAAGCCATATAGGGAGTTTTAGTAGTATTTTATGGAAAAGGAAAATCAATGAAAAAGTAACAGAATAAAGGAGAAGTATGAATAAAGAAGGGGAAGGATGAAAAAATGGACGGAGATCAGATTCAAAAAGTGCGAGGGACCCACCTAGGGAACTCCAAGGAAAAGTCCCTAGAAGTGAGAAGAAAAGAGACTAGAAAGGTCGGCAAGGAAGAAAGGAGCAGAACGAGGGAACCGACGGAATAGAGAAGGGAACGTATAGAACAGAAGAAAAGCGGTGGAGAGAAAATTGGTGGATCTGGAAGGGAACGTGGAGATATTGAAAGAAAAAGTGAGAGAAGAAGGAAGAGAAAGGGAGAAGATGCAAAGGGCAGTTGATAGATGAGGGATAAGATAAAGAAGTTGGAGGAAAAGGGTCGACGAGACAAAGAAATAAAAGGACGAGAAGAGAGAAGTAAAATGAAACTGAAATGTGAGGTTAGCTTGGTTTCAGCAAGCAAAAGAAAGAGAACGGAAGAGGGAAGAAGCAAAGTTTAGGAGAGAGGAGTAATTATGCATAAGGGAGCAAACTGGGACGAGAGCAAGGTATTGCAAATGGGAATTGAAGGAGACATTCAACAGCGATACAAAGAAAATAATATTCGAAACAAGAGAGGAGATGGAGGAAATCTGGAAAAGGAGAGAGGAGATTAACGAAGAGGACAAGGTGAGAGTAGAGCAATGGATGAACAGGGAAGTGAGAAGGGCAAACAGAGAGGCGATATTAGAAGGGGAAAGAAGAATGGAGGAGGCAAAGAGAAGGGGTGAACTAATGAAAAGAGGTGTGATCAAAGTGAGAGTAGAGGGTGCGATGTACGAATGGATAGAGGAAGAGGGTAGAATAAAAAAGGTAAAAGAAGCGGATATGAGGGATGAGGAAGAAGAGAGAAGGGCAAGAAGGAAGAAGGAAGACTAGAGAGAAGGAAACAGTGGTGTACTAGGTGTACGATATCATTATATATAGTAAAAGAAAAAAGAAAAAAAAGGATGTACGGAGAGAATGTATATATTTTTGTATTATATTGTAAATACGTATGTATAAAGCAATAAAACTACTACTACTACTACTAAAATGAATGCCCAAATTGATATGGGTGCTTTGGTATGTACCATCATTAATCCAGTTAATTTACGTGTGGGCTATGCTCTAGGCTTCCCCACACGGCTCCCCATGGGGCGCGGGGACGAGATACGCTCGGCCAACGCGACCGAAGAATGTACGCGTTCACATTCGATGGCCTAACGATTTCTGGTGACATAAAGTGGGAGAGTCATCCTGTCGCTCGGATGGGCGGCGAGACCCATCTAGTCTCTCATGACTCTGCAGGTCAATAACCGAGTTGTGCACTTGCAACTCACACATCGAGAGAAAACTCTCTGCACAACATGCGGACAACCACTGCCACTACGAGTCCTTTACCCTGTCGGGACAGGACACCTATCCCGTGGTACTGATTTTATCCTCCTCAGTAGAGAGTTCACGAACGTAAATAATAAAGTAATTTCGCCCGGAGTAGTGAGCCAAATGATTAGACTAGAGGCATTGATGCGACGAATGTTAGCATTGGGAGTAGTTCCAGATTCTGTACAGAGTTTTGATGTTATTTTAGGAAGACCGTTCACTGAAGCTACGGACATTAGCTATACTCGAGTAAGGCATGATTTAACTTTCGCAGATATGAAGTTAAATAGTGTCGAGGTAAATAAATGCATAGCGGCGCGTAGTTTGGAGGAAAGAAATTTGGAACCCGGT
The DNA here is from genome assembly GCA_024372645.1 of Trichomalopsis sarcophagae. Taxonomy (NCBI): domain Eukaryota; kingdom Metazoa; phylum Arthropoda; class Insecta; order Hymenoptera; family Pteromalidae; genus Trichomalopsis; species Trichomalopsis sarcophagae. The sequence goes on along the minus strand of QLSS01000601.1, from coordinate 22,096 downwards.
GAAGTAAATTTTATTGATGTAACTATCGATAATTTGAAAATACCTATGATGGTAAATGATATGCTAGGAGATAGGATTATGTCAATAGAGTTTGCGAATGTAAAAGAAAGACGGTATGAATCAGTTAAGCCGGAGGAAGTTATTACTGGAGAGACTTTCTCTGAGAAAGAAAACGGCGAGTTAGTTACTTTATTAAACAAATATAGACAATGCATTGCGAAAAATCTGGATGAATTGGGAAAACGGATCTAATTGAAATGGATATTGAAACGGAAGATGGTAAAGTTGTACAATGTAAACCGTATAAATTGAGCCAGCAAGATAGTTGTGAACTCAATAATATAGTGAATGATTGTAAGAGTGCGGGAATTGTTGTTGAAACTGACTCTGAATTTGCAAGTCCAGCGTTTGTAATCTGAAAGCAAGATGGCACGCGTAGGATGATTTTAGACTTGCGTAAGCTGAATAAAATAACGAAGAAAATGAGTTTTCCAATTTCAAATTTCGATGACATGTTAGGAGACTTAAACAGAGCTCGAGTTTTTGCTGTTTTAGATTTAGCACCAGGTTATTTACAGCTGCCCCTTACGGAGCGAGCGAAAGCAAAAACAGCATTTATTAGTGAGACAAACGGGGCAATTTGAAAGAGCAGTTTTTGGTTTGGTTAACGCGCCACGATATTTTGCTAAGTTAATGGATAAAGCTTTGGGAAGAGCGCGGAAAAAGAAAATCATTTTTAATTTCTTTGATGACACAATCGTTTATGCTGGATATTGGAAAAAATTAATGGAAAACTTGCAATTTGTATTAGAATTATTAAGTGAAGCAAAACTTACTTTAAATTTGAAAAAGTGTCAATTTGGCATGAAGTCTGTATTGTATTTAGGGTATACTATAGGGGAAAGAGAATTAAGGCCAGGGGATGGGAAAATTACGTCTATCGATCAATTTCCTAAACTTATGAGTAAACACGATGTGCGGCGATTTCTTGGATTAGCTGGTTTCTTTCGTAGGTTTGTAAAAGGGTTTTCAGAAATTACAAGGCCTTTGAGTAGTTTGTTGAAGAAAGAATTCGACTTTAAATGGGGTCCAGAGCAAGAAAGTAGTTTCCAAGAAATCAAAACACGCTTGGTGTCAATACCAGTATTGAAGCTATATAATCCGAAAGCAGAGCGAACCGAGTTGCACACTAATGCGTTAGGACTAGGAGCAATATTATTACAAAGTGATGATGTAAAAGACCCTTTGCGCATGGTGCTATAAGTAGATCGACCACAGAGGCTGAAGCGAAATATCACTCAAGTAGACTCGATTTGATGGCTATTGCTTGGGCGTTGAATAGATTAAGGCCATTTCTCATTGGATTGAAATTCACGGTTGTGACTGATTGTCAAAGTTTAGTTCAGTTAAACGCTTGGAAAACTAAAAACGCACAAATAGCAAGGTGGATGAGTGAGATTTCTGAATTCGACCTTGAGGTTAAACATAAGCGTGGAGAACAAATGCAGCATGTAGATACGTTATCGAGAGCGCCTTTAGATCATAGTGTAGAACAAGAGTTACAGGAATGTGTATAGATATAAATATTGTAGAAAACAAATTATTAATTTTTCAAAGAAACGATGAAAATGTCTTAAACTTGATTAAAATTTTGGAGTGCAAAGAGAAGTCACGTGATAAGGAAGGTCAAAAGAAAGCGGAAAATTTTGTTTTGCAAGACGGTCTATTATATAAAAAGATTAAAAAAACAGAAAAGAGAAGGACTTGTTTGTAGTGCCAAAAGCAATGCGAAAATCGTTGGTTATAAAATTTCATAATTTTGGAAGTCATTTCGGAGTAGAGACAACTGCTTCGCGAATTGAGCAGTATTATTACTTTCCAGGATTGCGTAGATATGTGCGAATGCATATAAATAATTGTATAGAGTGTATTTTAGCTAAGCGAGAAACAGGACCTGGTGTGGATGAATGACATCTGATACCACCTACTTCGAGACCTTTTGGAGTTATTCATGTAGACCATGTGGGACCTTTTGCTACTACACCGAGGCAAAATAAATATGTATTTGGACTAATAGATAATTTGACAAAATATGAACACATAGTAGCTGTAAAAGATGTAACGGCGAATGCTACTGTAAAGAAACTTAAGGAGTTTGTAAACTTTTTTGGGACACCAGATCGACTTGTATCAGATCGCGGAACCAGCTTCACAGCGCATTTATTTAAAAAATTTTGTTTAGACCACGGTATTAATCACACTTTAAATAGTAGTCGACATCCTCAAGCTAATGGGCTAATTGAAAGGCTAAATCAAACCTTGATTCCAGCAATGAAAATATCAGTGTTAGATAAAGGTCAAACAAATTGGGATTAAGAAATACCTAAAATTGAGAGGGATTTAAACTCAACGGTTAGTACAGTTACTGGGAGTACGCCATATGAAGCTTTATTAGGTTACTTACCTAGATGGGAAGAAGGAAATTTGCGAAAAATCACTAGACAGTGTGAAACTTATGAAAATCCTACTGTTATTCAAGAGAGAATTAGAGAGCGAATTGAAAAAGAGCAACAGCATTATAAAGAAAGATATGATAGAAATAGATATACTGTAAAATTTAAGATTGGCGATATTGTTTTCATGAAAAGAAATCCGGTATCTACAGGGCAGTCGACAAAACTTCAACTGAAATACGGTGAACCGTTGGTGATTATTTCAAATGGTTTAAATGATACGTATCAGGTGAAAAAGTTAAATGAATCGGGTAATAGAGGTTTTCAAACCACGGCTCATGTATCTCAGTTAAAGATTTGGGCGGATCATAAATCAGATAGCCCAGAAAATTCAAGTTGTGAGAGTGATGATGAAAGCGCAGTTACAAAAGCGGAAAATGTTACGGTAAATCAAAATAGATGTAAGGCTAATCATACTGTGAAAGAAAAGATTGTTGTAACGAATGATAAAGAGTGTAGAAACCAAAGCGTGAAAAGCGAGCACCAAAGTACTTAAGAGATTACGTTTAAGACTTTTGGGGACCAAAATGAAGTTTAGGATGGCCGATTGTTATAACGCATACATAAAGATGTAGAAAGATGACGCTAGTTCGTACAACGGTAGCGGGAGGAAGAGCGCTTAAAACTAGAGAGACTGCATTGAGAGTGAGGACGCTTTGCATTGTACGGCAGCTAGCTGCGTTTTGAAGAATTTGTATTGTGCGAGAGTTAAAGGAGTGTTTTTCTTAAAATTTACTTTATATTATTAAATATTAATAAAGTTTTCTTATACTTTTCAACTGGTGATTGTGTTTAATAAACTTATGCTGACAAACTTAATTAAAACCATAATATTTTTTTTCATTTTTTCTGAAATCTTTTAAAATTAAGTTTTAAAATAAATTAATTTTTTCCCATTTTCGATTATATATTACAACTATAAATAAATCTGGTCTGCCTCTTTTTCTTATGATAATTTCGGCCATTGCGGTGTTGTATGACCTGTGGCCTCTTATATATATTGATGATTGATCTTTTTGTTTTTACGTAGCATAATCAGTGCAAAAATCTGCTTTTCATTTTATTAATGTATTTTAGTTTCATATTGATTCTTTAATTTAGTTTTTTGTAATAATTTTATAGAAAGAGTCATTAATAATAGTAAATCTGTACCTAAAAGTAAATAATATTTCCTATTTTTTTACCGCAGATAATTTAGATTACAGTTCATCGTTCTTTTGTTATGCACCAAAAGTGGAATTTTTTCAAACCGTTATAATTCGATCAATCAGAGATCTGGAGAGAGCTAGCGAGAGAGAGAGAGAGAGAGAGAGAGAGAGAGAGAGAGAGAGAGAGAG
>QLSS01000601.1:0-18236 GCA_024372645.1 Trichomalopsis sarcophagae | reverse complement strand
AGAGAGAGAGAGAGAGAGAGAGAGAGAGAGAGAGAGAGAGAGAGAGAATCAGAGAGCTGACACTTACAGTTGGTAGTTCTCGCTCGCTCTCGGGAATGCTTGAGCCCAGGACGTCTCCTTCGCAGGCGAGTTGGCGTAGTCGCAGGTTGAACCAAATAAAGGCGATGACACACAAAGAGGCCTCGAGGATAACCGTAATCTCGTGACAAAGTTCACCGGCCGTACACAGACTCAAACTTATTTACGAAAGTTGACTTTTCAAAAGTGCGCCACCCAGCGAAAATCCCGTACGCTCGATTAGCTAGTCCGAACGAATCTGCCACTCGCGTCGTAGGTGTCGCGCGCGAAGCTCTCGCTCTCTCTCTCTCCCCACTCACTGTCGCGATGTGCTCATTCTTGCTGCTCTGCCGCTGCTCAGCCGTAACATGTAACTGATTTACATTAAATAATATAATAATTGTATGCTGGGAAGGTTATGACGAGTTAACAACGTTCCTCGTCATAAATCATAATACAGATAAATGAAAAAGACAATGCTTCAAAATAAAACTAGATTCATAGTGACTAAATTGATGTTCTTAAATGCTCTTTAGATTAGATCTTAATTCTTCGAGCCGCCGTGCATATTGAAAAACTTTTGTGTTAAAAACTATTTAAACGTATACATTTTTAATTAATCATATGAAGACCTAGATACCTATCAGCAAAAATTTGATATATAACAAATTCTTATCCTATTTTCTAATGTATATAAGTATTTATATGTATATAGCAGAACCATGTCTGTTCCATATTAAAACGTTGCGCTTACAAATTAATGCTTCTACACTTGCAATGATTTTTTTAAATAGAGTTTATAATAAAAATTGCTTGCATTCGTCAAAAGAAGGAATTAATCATTGTTTGCTGAAAGTCAAGGTGCTGCCAGAGCGAACTTAACTGATTGTATCCTTACCTTGCCCGGTAGTTCCTATTATATACTTTTAATATACTTCAAATCAATAAAAATCAAATTGATAATTGTTTTTTATTGTGTAAGTGACTTTGGAACACGAAGTTTTTAGTGATTTAATTATTAAAAAACTGTACATCATAATATATTGTATGAAAAAGTGAACTAGCTTGCGCCGTAGTTCGCATTTTTTGTCTAAATTACATACATATAGTTTCATAATACGCACCTCAGAGCACCGCGTTTATGTGCGATAAATAAGTGAATGTACTTATTATTGATTATCGATAATATTTTTTAGATTGGGAAAACCAGAACATGTCAACCAATCAGCGTGGCTCCGAAATCTCTAATCCGTATTTTTTTGCTCTTTTACAAAATTAGCTACTTGACCATCGAAGCAATCAAGCATCAAGAACCTGACCTAATTACCCATGCGCCAACCTTTGTCTTAGAGCTGAACCAGTTAATGCACAGTCTCTTAGCCACTCTCAGCTCAGCACATGTACTACTTACTAAGCTATTTTTTCATTGCAGCTTCTGTTTCTGTTCTGATCACGATTACGGGCCCAAATCAAGTCATTGAACGTTTTAATAAAGCTTGCTACTGCATCAACCTTAATGAGACTATCAAGGTCGTCACCATAGCTTCATTCTAATTAAAACAAATCTAGACGAAAATCCCGGCAACAAAATATTTGCCTTCATTCTACCCGAATCGGCCACTAATCTCAGCTGGCTCTTAGTAGTCAAGCTTCTAACTTGATTAATGCCTTTTTATTCAGTTATCACGCTCGTCAATACGGGTTTTTTTAGTAATTAAATTTCCTCAGAAAAGAATAAGTAGAACATCACGATATTTATACAAAAAATAGTTCTTATCATAAATTATCAACATGATTTTTTTTAGGCACTCGCCCCGTATAAAGGGTTTTGAAGAAACGTCTTATACCCAGGGCGGACGCCTATTGGATTTGACCAAAAATGTGTTTTTTTTTTTATTTCTTTCTGAGCTATTTTTTACAAAAAGGTTGTTTCATAAAAGTATTCTGGCTATTTTGTAGAAAATTAAATTCTAAACAAATAAACTGTATTTAAAAAGCCTAAATACCCAATTAAAAAAAGTCTTTTTAGTAGCGAAGCCTCATTCTCCAAAAAACGACTTTCCGTCCGTGCGCAGGACCTGATGTTCATAAAAAGTGATCTTATATTACACAACATACTTGTTCAAAATAACTTTTTTAAGTCAAATTCATTATGTATATTAAATATACTATATTCTACATGATCACCATGTATATGCATCTTTTTAGACATACTTTTATAGACCAATAAAGGTAGAAACTGACATTTCTTCACTATATCCATACTAAATTCTTGAAAAACTAAACTTTTCACACTTGCCTCTATAAAATACTTGTACAATGACTATATATGTTTAATATACTGAATTCTAAGCCACCACTGAGCATATGTATATGTATAATGGGACGTTCTTTGTTTACCGGAATACCTATATACCCAAAATTCCTTTTAACCTAAAAATATTTAAAAATATGGAAAATTTAGGATTTTTTATGTACTTTCCATTAGAGCGTGGCCTTTTTTGAAATTTCGTTTACAGACAGAGCAGCACGTCCCCTAACCTTAAAAAAATACCACTTTACGAAATGATCAGGCTGTCAGAAATCACAGGGGCTCAGAAAAATTCCAGGCAAAGACTATTTTCATATATTTTTTACTGCTGAACACGAATCCGGCGGTATATTTTACCGATACCTCAAGCGTTCGCCCCTAACCTCAAAAAACACCCCCAAAATTGCAGTTTCGCGCATTTGAGAGCTTTGTCCTGTGATGGATGCGAGGAAAATTATTGACAGACAGTATTTTTATGTATTTTTTGCTGGTGAAAACGAATCCAGAGGTATTTTTTACTGATCCCTCAAGCGTTCGCCCCTAACCTCAAAAACACCCCCAAAATTGCAGTTTTGCGCAGTTGAGAGCTTTGTCCTGTGATGGACGTGAGGAAAATTATTGACAGAGACTATTTTTATGTATTTTGAGATGTTGAACACGAAGATTTGCAATATTACAAGCGGACCAAATTTTCTAAAATCAAACCATTTTTTTATAGTTTGGTGTATTTTTGACATATACATTAGCAGTAATATAAAATCATTTAAAAGAATAGAAATAGGCCTGCCCTTATTGAAAAATAATTTTTTAAAGACTCTCTGCGTTTTACAGGGTTGAGACTGTCTTCGTGTTTATGAAGCCCGCATTACTTTTTTTATTTTTCTTCTACTATTCAATTTTTTTTTTATTTTTGTTACTTTATAAATATTTTTTGGCTTATTTTTTTTACTTCAATTTTTTTTTTTGCCTTTATTTCCATATTATACATTATTTAGCAGTAATCCGTTATTGATAATATTTCGGATGCATTAGAATATCTAAATGCAGAAAGAGTTTTTTTTGGAGGAGACTTTAAAAGCATGACTTAGTGAAATGATTTTTACTGCTGGTGCAGTGGAAAATCTTTTATTCAGTTTTCTAGATGTTCTATCATAGTCTTGTTTAGTGTAGTGGAAAAATGTTATACTGGGAAACTTATTCGTAGCCCAGTTGAAAAATTGAATAGAATCAAGAATAGCTTCATTCCCTTTGTCTTGTAAGCTAGCTCGCGTTGCCAGACTTTTTACTGTTGCCCCTAATCCGTCACAAGACCCCTTGCCATGAGCTGTAGCATGATTATGCCACTCTGCCTCTATAGAAAAATCTTCTTTGTGGTGCACTAAATTAACCATTTGGTATTTATTTTTAAAATGTTGTTTTGCTCCATCCGACACATATATAAGTTTTGTTAATTTTGGAAATTTTTTTCGTATAGTAGGAATCAAAATTGTTTGTGTACACAGCCGTTGTGTCATGAGTTCTATATTCGGAGAGAAATATGAAGCTGCAGTGTTTTATTTCTTGGTCTTCTCTGTAGTAAATAAACGGCAACGAATATACTACACAGGTCGTTGTTATAGTGAAACTGTTGAGCAGCATTTTGAACGACATATGCGTAGTTTTCCGAATAGTCTATCTCCAAGATACCCTCATTTGATTTTAAATTCTTTTTTAGATTGCTTATGAATTGCGATTGTTCCTTGGAAATGAAATGATGCGGTATCAGTTTTTGAAAACTCAGTGATAATTCTAACGCGAAATCATGTACATTCATGCACTCGTTCTTCAAAGTACATTTATCGGTTGATTGCCAAATGCTGTAAGTAATGTCTTCAACATCATTTTCCAGTAGGACAGATGTCACGTACTCTTCGAAATCTGATAATTTTGGGCATCGTTGGCACAATCCTAAGTGACAATTATCATTGGCATTTCTGCATAAAAAAATGAATGCAATCAGCATAACCTTGCAACGGATATTGCAAATTCGTTGTTAGTTTAATCAAATTGGAACTATCAAACATTGCTTTAAAATTTTGGTGTATTACACATACACATACTGTGCGTACCTCTTGCTCCAGCTAAAATACACGATTGAGGCCGACGCTCCGCAAACTTACTAAAACTTATTGGAATTTCTTCATGTTTCTTCTTGAAATTCCTGTACAAAACCTTTACGTCTAATAAAAGTAATCTTTTTGGCACATATCTTACCTCACCACCATCTTTGATTTTCAATATATCTTTCTTATTTGGCATAATGCGACTGTTGATATCGGAGTTATAATACTGCACAACTTCGTTAATAATACTCTCAGATAAAGACTTTCCCTTTTTTGGTTCAGGAGTTGCTAAAGTACCACATTGATGTCTTAAATCTCTTGCCTTTTTTGCCATTCTCATAGAAACATTAAACTCCTCCATAATATCTCGTAATGACCAACAATCAGGCAATGTTGTTAGAATTGAGACATTTAACGGATAGTTTTTTAAAAGAGAATTAAACTTTTCTTTCAGTCCATCCATTAATTTTTCTAATTTAGCTTCTCTTGATAAACTATTTTTTTTAGATGTCTGAGATCCTTCATCATTTTCTAGAGGTCCTGAGATTTCTTTATCTATAGAAACATTAGATGAATTTGAGGAATCATAGCTTTCTGAGGAATATCTGTATGCTTAGATAAGAATGAAGCTGATACCAGGCGTAGCATTTTTCCTTTGTGCCCTTCATTATTGAGGGGATTACAACATCTATCTAAACGAATTTTTTTTCGTAGGCGGTGACATTATTGTCGCTTCAATATTATAATAAAAAACAAAAACTCGATTTAGCACCGTTTATCAATATTGGTGAAAATATTATACAATGTATATTTACCTTTATCCGTTTGATTATATGAAATTTTAAAATAATAACAAATAACGAGCTTTATAACACAAAATCTGACTTCTACGAACGTAATTGAAAAAAAAAATTAAATTCGTTTTTTACTGTATTAGGTTTATGAATGTCGTGGATGATATTAAATATTTGTGCAAAACAATGCTAGTAGTAATCAGCAGTAGATAGGCTATAGGCATACTGGCTCATGCGGATTCTGGCTCACCCCCTCCTCTCTCAGTGTGAGCCAGAATCCGAGCTGTATATTTTAAATGGAGGGATTGTCGATCCCTCCCTTCCCTCCCCTAGCGACCGAGAATTCTTCCCCCTCTCAAAGTGAGCCAGTAACCGTAGTATGTATAAGTCCCAATCTTCCCTTCTCCGTGTCCCAAAAAAATTTATTGGTGGGTTCATGCTCCTCCTCCTTCGTGCAGGTAGAGACGACGACCCGCACACAGGTGTTTTCCTCTACTTTACGGAATGTATGCGAGAAATGCTCCTTATACAAACTTTGCATAGATAATTCTGGGATTCGTATACAAACTATCCCACGCAGATGTATACAGCTTCCAGCGACATGTGTTTTTCCTTTCGACTGCGATAAGTTAGTCCCCCGTCTGCGCGGACAAATTGCATAGATACTATCCCTCACATTTCCAATACGATCCTCACGCAGATATGGACGACGACACGCGCACAGATGTTTTCTGACTAAGAAACGCAAAGCTAGAATATATTGACCGCCGACTATACATTCAAATCCCACAGGTACTATTCCTTTCACTTTCCCAGAGACAATACTGCTGTTTATAAATCATTTGCAGAGATATCTGATTGGGTTTTGTAGGGAACGCACAGATGCCTCTCGCACCGATATACAGCAAGAGGATAATCTCGCATTCTCACAGTCGAGATTCCAAAAAAAGGGAGTGTACTAAAAGAAGGTGGACACTAGTTTTTCAAAATTGGTGAGGGAAATTTTTTCACGAATCGTAAGGCTTTTCACCCTCGATAGCTGTGAGGAGGTGTGTTTTTCAAAAATTAGGAGAGAAAACTCTTAAACCAATCACAGGACTTTAGAAAAAAAGCTGTTGAAAGGGAAGCTGCTGTTTTCGCAATAAATAGCCCACCGTAGGCTACGGTTAGTCAGTTCAATTTTCGGTTTCAAAATTTAACGTATAGTAAAATGTCATCCAAGAGGACTCCAGGAAGCCGTCGCAGCAGCAGCAGCAGCAGCAGCAGCAGCAGTAGGAATAGCATCAGAACGATGCAAGACAGGATTCGATGGCTAATTGCCAACGCTCCAACATTACTTATGATGTTGGAGCATGTCTCCTGGGCCATGGAGGCAATCCATTCATGTGAGTAGAAAATTATTATAATTTGTTTTTTTTTTGTTTTTTATAATTAAAAATAAAATCATTTTTTCACAATTTTCATTTTTTAATTTACAGTGCCGTCACTGCCACCACTGGCTGCTATGCAGCAACTATACGAAGGGATCAGGCTAGGAAGCTCTTCGCCCAACCCTGCCCGCCGAGAGAGGCCAAGCGCTTCACCCAGCACTGTCCGCCGAAAGAGGCCAAACGCTTCACCCAGCACTGCCCGTTGAGAGAGGCCAAGCGCTTCACCCAGCACTGCCAGCCGAGAGAGGCCAACCGCTTCACCCAGCGCGCCGCCTTCAGCTGAGCCGAGTACTTCAACAAGTTCATTTCCCAGGCCCAGTCGTCCAGCGATCAAGAGGACAAGGTCCAGGAGATCGAGCTCCTCAAGCTCGAGTTCTAGCTCAAGCTCCAATAGCGCCTCATCCAGTTTGCGAGTCATGCAAGTCGATGAGGAGCATCAAGGATTACAAAATACCAAAAAAAGTTAAATTGAATTGTAAGTTTTTTTTTAATTCTTTATAAAATTTGCGACGTTGCAAACGTCGCAGCCGCGTCGAGACGAGGAACCTCTTCCGATGCGGACAAACCCTGAGTGCGCGGAAGAAACAAGCGAGTCGACTTGTTGTTGTCGGCGCCGGCCTGTCCTCAAGTTCGGGGAACGGGCTAGCTAACTGTCATCGTCGGCGCGAAAGTGAGCATCGTTGGCGCGAGAGCGAGCCTCGTCGGCGCGCGCGCTGAAAGGTCCTCCGCATGTCGCGAGCCAATCAGCGGGCGCCGATGCGCGGCTTGCTATCCGCGCGGACTGGCAGCCAATGGGGAGCCAGCCAGAAGCGCGGGCCCGACGAGCACGAGAGGAGAGTGAGTGCGAAAACGAGCGGGGAAATTAGGGAGTTCTCTCACGACTGTCGACGGAGCACATCGACGTTTGTGAGAGTTGAGTGCGTCCTCCTTTGCTCGTCGGCCCGAGGTCGGCGACTAGAGGAGATTGGGATAGTCTCCCAAGAGTGTTCGAGAGCATGGTTAAAACAAAAGTAGTGGCTTTCACTTATTATTTCTTCAAGAGGTGGACATCCGAAATCTTCAACATTTGTAATGGATCTGCAAAGTATCAGATAAAATTAAAGATAAGTATCAAAAAAGTATCAAAACAATTCAAAATAATTAACTTACATGTTTGGCAAAATATTTTTCATCCGTCGAGCTTTCTGTTGTCCCTTTATGAATATTTTTTCGACTCCTTGTGTGCAGATTTGCAAGATTCGATAAAGACGATGATATGGAATATCGCCAGAGTTCCACGCTATTCCATGATGACTCTTTTCCAACCATTGAGACATGCATTTTTCCTCTTCTGTCAGTTCTTCCCAAGCCATTGGAGGTTTGAAAAGATATGCGGTCGGTAAGGCAGTTTTCCTCAAATTAAGGAAACTTATTTCTTTGAAAATCAAAGTATCTTCTGCAATTCTCTGAAATCCTTGAATGTCGCAGATATAAGCATTTTCTTCTTTACACTGCAGGATAGTATTTTTAAACAACAAATCGTAGTCACGTGTTCTTTCCATCTTTTCAGCTTTGTAGATAGTTTAGCAAGAAGTGATCTCGCGAGGTTCCAGCATCCTCGTTTTATAATATGAAACTCCGCTTTTCACTCTTCTAGAAATGGATACTCAAAACAAATGCATAGCCCTCATTTGTTGGGCTGAACAGATGATTTTTGGTTGGTTAAAAAGGAGGAAAATTCATCCCTTCTCTAGATAATTTTCCTCCTCTTAGTCTCATAATCTTCTAGGATTGGATGATGGAAAAATGCGTACCCCTTATTGGAAGAAAATTCATCCCTTCCCGAGAAAATCTTTCTCCTCTCTCCTCAGCAGCGAGATCTTCCACCTCTTCTTATGATGATTTCAGCTTTAAAAGAGAGAAATTTCTCTTTGACGAGCACAGTTCATCTGACGCAGTCAGCAAAAAAAAAAAAAAATTCAGTCTCAATTTTTGTGTAAGATTACTAGTGACACTCTAGTGAAAAAACAGTAAAAATGGCTTCGATTGATCTTATCGAACGTCTTGTACAAGTGCTTCGCGATACTGTACAAAATGTGGATCAAATGAGCGTCAATGATATTCATTATTGGTTAGATATGTGTAATTCCACTATTAATGAATTAAACGAAAATATTTCTAAATCCAATCTCACGAGAGGAGAAAAACAGAAATGTCAAACTTGTTTGACGCATCTTTCGTGTGTGCAAGTAGAATTTGAACATCGTCTTCATCGAGGAGGTAGTCTGCATGCTGAAGAAGCAGAAGCTAGAGTTGAGTGGCGTGATGTGCAATCAGCCTTCCAAAATCGAATCAGGACAGGTGTGGTTGTTAACATAAAGCATGTGGACATATTGAGTTTTTTTTAATGATGCACTGAAGCTCTTCAAAGATAAGACACAAGCATGTTTAGAAGAATATAATGCGGTGAAAATCAATTCGGATTTTATTTCAGAATTTACAATGCAAAAAAATGGTGAAGAAACGACAGATATTAATTATTTTACGTGTGAGAGTGCTACAGTATTCATGTCAACAGATTTAGAGAAATGGTTTACAGACAATATTAAAGAGCCCATTTTTTCGCAATTAGAAGAATTTCAAGAAGAGGATTCAGGCTGGACACTGAAGAGTACATACATAAGTTTATGTATGAATATGAAAAAATATTCTCCAATTAAGGGAAGTTCTTATATTCCTCTTCCAAAGTTTATTGAAAATAAAAAAGCATGTGTTAACGTTCATAAAAACGACGATCAGTGTTTCAAGTATGCTGTTCTTTCATCATTATATCCAAGTAACAAAAATGCTAGTAGAGTTAATCAGTATCGATTGCATGAAAATGAATTAAATTTTGCTGGTATAGAATTCTCAGTAAAACTTAAAAGTATTCCGAAATTTGAAAAACTGAATAATATTTCAGTAAACGTATACATGCTTAGAAAGTATGGCCACAAATTCGAAGTAATACCTTGTCATATTACGACAGAGAAGAAGGAAAAACATGCAAACCTTCTCATCATTCAAGATTTTTATATAGATGAGCATGAAGAAAATAATCGTGCTGATGAAGGTGACATGCCTAAATATCATTACGTTTGGATAAAAAGTATGTCTCGACTTTTTCGAGTTCTCAAGTGTCTAAAACTCATTTAAAATCTTACCATTGTGAAAGGTGTTTACAAATATTTTATACCGAGGAAAGATTGAAAATTCATGAAAGCGATTGTAAAATTTAAATAATTGTCGAATAAATTTACCTGATTGTAAGAATAATATTCTCAAATTCGAAGATTACAGTAAGAGTGAAAAGGTTCCTTTTGTTATTTATGCGGATTTTGAATGTTTATTGAAACCTACTGAGAATGAGAATGCTTTCCAACTGCACGAAGCATACAGCATAGGATACTTCATAAAATGCAGTTTTGATGATATCTTATCTGGCTATATATCATACAGAAGAAAAAATGAAGAAGAAGAGACAGCTGCAGCATGGTTTGTTCAAGAATTAAGGTCAATTGGTGAAAAAATTGACGTACTCTACAATAATCCAAAACCGATGAGACTTACAGATTTAGAGGAAATATCTTTTCGGAAATCATCAACTTGTCATATATGTCGGAAACCATTCACTAGTGAAGAACTTGCTGTACGAGACCATTCTCATCTCACAGGGCAGTAAGATTTCCTTCTCGATTATATTCGAAATAAAGTAAACGAAATTTTGTAATTCTAAGATAGATTTTCTTCTTCAGTTTCAGAGGTGCAGCTCACAATTCTTGTAACTTGAATTATAAGTATTCAAGATTCATTCCTGTGGTTTTTCATAACCTCAATTACGACACTCATTTTATTTTAAAAGAGATTGCTACTTTTACGTTGATGAGAGGACGAGTAAATTTAATGCCTCACAATAAGGAGAAATATATTTCTTTTACAAAATACGTGGATGGCTGCAACATTAGTTTTAGATTCATAGATTCTTGGCGTTTTCTACCTTCATCATTGGAAAAGCTTGCATCATATCTGAAAAATGTGCCAATAGCAGTAAAGGAATTTCGATCCGATGGACTTACAGATGAAAAGATAGATCTCCTTCGACGAAAAGGTGTATTTCCATATGATTTTGTAAATGGATTAGATAAGTTGACGACTACAAAATTGCCAGAAAAGAATGATTTTTATAATAAGCTAACAGATTCTCAAATTGCTGAAGAAGACTATAAGCATGCTGTCCAAGTTTGGAATAAGTTCAATATTAGTACGTTGGGAGAATATTCAGATCTTTATCTGAAAACCGATGTTTTACTATTGGCCGATGTTTTCGAGAGTTTTCGAGAAACATCTCTTAAAGCCTATGATTTATGTCCTGCAAACTTTTATACGATTCCTGGACTAACTTTTTCAGCAGCATTAAAAATGACAAAGGTAGAATTGGAGCTTCTTACAGATATTGACATTGGTAAACAAAAACATTAGTATATGATTTTCATTATTCATATATGAAAAAGCGAGTTGGAGGAAAATGCAAACTCCTGTATACGGACACTGATAGTTTAATATATGAAGTTGAGGATATAGATATGTATCAAGTAATGAAAGAAGATGTACATAAATTTGATACTTCTGATTAAGATGAAAATAATCAGTTTGGAATTCCACGTGTTAATAAAAAAGTTTCTGGATTGATGAAAGACGAATGCTGTGGCTAGATTATGACAGAATTCATTGGTTTAAGAAGCAAAATGTACAGTATTTTGATTAATGGACCCGTGACAGTGAAAAAAGCTAAAGGTATAAAATCTAGTGTTGTAAAGAAATCAATCACGTTTGAAGATTATCGAAAATGCCTTCAGGATCTTGTTATTATAAACCGTGAGCAGTGTAATATTCGTTCAAAATTACACATTGTGCATACTAAAAAACAGGAAAAAATTGCTCTAAGTCCACACGATGATAAAAGATTCTTATTACCTCATAGTACTGACACTTTGCCTTGGGGACATTACAGAATTATGGAAGAACAGATGGAGCAAACTGCTATGCAAGTAGAGGGAGATGCGGTGGAGGGGATTGTGGTGGAGGAGAGGGGCAACAATGGCGAAGGACGAAAAAGAGAGGGAGAAAGTGAGTAGGGGCATGAAGCAACCAATGAGAATGCTTCGCGGGTGGGGATGACACTTTATGCTGATGGAGGGGAACCAATCAAGATTGAATATGATGTTTTAGAGGAGTTTATGCACGAGTGGGATCCATCATTGGATAGGTTAGGAACTGAACAAGGAGTGAGAAATGATATATTACTAGAGGCTATGGAAGGGGCAGAAATTGTGGTGGGAAACGGGCTATATGAACGGACGAAACACGATGAAGAGCACATTCGAGAAATCGAAGCGAACAACCAACCTTGTGCAAAGAGACCAAGACTCACCTAACTCTTAAGTAAGTTCTGTTTCTTAGTTCTCTCTCTCTCTCTCTCTCTCTCTCTCTCTCTCTCTCTCTCTCTCTCTCTCTCTCTCTCTCTCTAAATTCTCACCTACAAGACATTTTTCACTAACTTTCATTCTTATTTTCACTTTTCAGAATGGATCTATCTGCACTCAACAAGATTGCTGAGCGCAAGTTCTTGCCTAAGAAGAAAGTCACGGACTTGGAAAAAGATCATGAGTACATGGTGACTGCACTCAAGGAAGTAAAGACGAGATTCGGCACAATGATCGTGGCTGAGATCGATGACAGATTTCAAATATTTCTGCCCGGGAAGATCTCATCAGCAATCTTGAAAGATCAAGAATTTTTCAATAATCTCTCTAATATAGCAAATAAACTTAGTTTATTTATAACATATCAGGGTGGAACTTCTTTTAAGTTCACCACATGCTAAAATAATGAATTACAAAGACTGATAATTGTTAAATACTATTTATTTATTTCTTCAAACTTGTGTGCAATTTACATGAATAAATACATTATTAAATATAATAACAATTGCTTTCTTATTTATTTAAACCATCAATAATTTATACAATCTCATTTTTATCTATCCAACTATTATATGCTTGTCACCAAAACCTAACCATTTAACATATACGCGTTTACCACTTTTCTTTTAAACTTTTTCTACTAAATAAATTTCTGGATACATAGTTTTATGAATTTCCGTTTCATAAAAGCCACCAGAGACGGGTTTATCATAATAATCTTTGAGGTGGTAAGTTACTGGATCTGTTTTTACAACTCGCGTTATTGTGAAAATTTCTGTTGACCAGTTTGGCGTATAACCTTTTTCAAAAACATTTTTTATGCCACTTATTCGTACTTTATCTCCTACTTTAAATTTAGGTTTTTTCACTGGCGATTTTCATTTGGAAAATGTCTCTTGACTTCTCGCTCATTTGCCAGTGTAACATTTTCAGGCTCG
Source organism: Trichomalopsis sarcophagae (assembly GCA_024372645.1). Classification (NCBI taxonomy): domain Eukaryota; kingdom Metazoa; phylum Arthropoda; class Insecta; order Hymenoptera; family Pteromalidae; genus Trichomalopsis; species Trichomalopsis sarcophagae. The sequence continues at coordinate 5,103 of QLSS01000601.1, read as the reverse complement.
ATTCCTGTTGTCCGATGTTTTCTCGAATTGTATGCTTTGAGCAAGTTAGGTAGAATATCCAACCATTTATAGCTTCCTTGTTTGCTGAATTCTGTCCACATTGCATTTTTTAACGTTCTATTGAATCGTTCGCATATACTTGCATGAAGATTACTATGCGAAGAGTGTAAGTGTATATTGAGCTTTTCCATAAGTTTTTGAAAAATTTAATTGTAAAATTCTTTTCCTTGGTCAGTTTATAGATTCTTCGGTACTCGTCCTTCTTTCAGTATTGACTTCATAGCTGTAGTAACTCATTACCACTCTTTGACTTGACTGGCACGACCCATGCATACTTTGAAAATATATCTATGACAGTGAGTAAGTAATGAAAACCTTTATTCTCTTTAGAATATGGTATCATTTCTACAAGATCCGCTTGCCAAGTCTCATCTATTCCACGTATGTCATATTTTCTTCTCTTGTATCGCCGACGTGCTGGCTTGTGCAGCTCTTCAGCTACTCCTTGACGTTCCATCATCGTTTACAGTAGATGAAAATCCATCTGGAAATTCGTCTATACGAACTTTTAATTGTTTATTCACTTCTTCAATGATATAATCAATGCCAGAGTAATTGCGAAGAGTTGTACTATAAAGATAACGCAATTTTGTATTCACTTCCAATTGCTGTTTTTCAACTTGCTGCTTATATTCTTCTATAACTTCACCAATTCCAGCAATTTTAGCAGCTATATAATTTATTTCAGTTTGTAGAATAACTTTCAGTGAGTGCAAGGTGATTACATCGTTTGGATGATTGGGCTGTCCTAGGTTGCAAAGTCGCTTATTTTCTAAATCAAAATCACCGTCCGGTGTAAAATAGAAACCAATGCCTGGAGGACCGCGAATCACTTGCGAGCCCTCAAGTTTTCTTCCAAACACATCGAGACTCATGGTAGTACTGATGCAAAGAAGAAAGTTGCATGTCAATATATATGCCCAGCTTCGCGTAATTCCTCAATAATCGACTGGATTTTATTGACGTGATTATTATTTCCAGCTGATGGTTCGGCAATCAATAATCGAAGTCTCTCAGTAAGCTCGTTTGGATCATCCCAATAGACGAGATCAATGGAAGAATTTTTCTTAGGTATATTATATTTAGGTATAAGTCCTCCTCCGCTGCTGTTTACATTCTTTTTACGTGGAGTGCTGCGGAACATTGGTGCTAAAACATTCTTATATTTATTACTTCTCGACATTCGTATAGATTCATCTTTGCTGAATTTTTTCCGATGAGCATTTGTTGCTTCCAATATCTTGCGATAATTTGCACGATCTACTGAACTTAAAAGAAGATCATCCGGATATTTTTTAAATAGTAATTCCATTAGTCCATTCGTTTTAGGATAACTTTCATTTCTGACTTTGATATATTTATCATCAAATTCAATTTCTGAATCACCAATCATATACACTTCATCAACCTTTCGCACTCCGTATATATTATCAATGGTTCTACGGCTTTTATCTAGCATTGATAAAAAGTCTTCAGCTGATTCATTTTTTCCACTCGCGGATTTAAATGTAGAATTGGTTATTGTGTTAAAAACATCATCATTATTATCATTATCATCATAATCATAAACGGTATAATCCATTAAACTCGATCGATCGATTCTCATTCGTTTTTTACTGTTGTTTTGATCCAAAATGTGATTGGATGGTTGCTGCAGTGGGTTTTCACTTTTCATCTCAACAAGTTTCTCAAGTGGTGTGATGACTGATTTTAGAGTATCACCGATGACTTTTTCAAAATCATCTTTCTCTTGTCTAATCTCTTTGAACATTCTTCTCTTTAGTGAAGTCTGACATGCTTACGTGGCGATGTCTACAACTGAACTGTAAGTTTGAGACTCATAATTCCTTTTTTATTGCAAAACAGTCAAATCCTTTTCTGTATCTACCCTCATTCATCGGTCGATCTTTGCCAATAACGATGAATCCATATCTATCATTCTTCCAACATTCAGAACAAAGATTCCGAAATTCGTTGAAAGTTAAATCGGTATTCACATGATCTTCATAGATATGTTTAAGATTTACATCATCTTGTCGATAAATTACTAACAAATTGACATTATCTCTAATGAGATGTTTTCCTATATGAGCATAAGATTGACATAGATAGAAGCTATCTACACTCTTATGTCTTCCCATACAGAAGAATGCTCTGACATTATCCTGCTTCTCACATGCCACATCATCAAAAATCATTATTGAATTTGGAAGGGCTTCATCTGGAGATACTACAGATTCATGCTCACTGAACGGAAGATATGATACTCCTTCAATCGGATCCAGGACACTTTTGAGAAATTGATACTTTGGCTGATTCAAGGATTTAGAGTATACATACAAATTTTCAAACCTAAGACCATTGGGATTTGTTATTAAAGCCAAGAAACTATTTATTTTTCCACAGTTCGATGGGCCGCAGAAAACTGCTCGTATACTATCTGGTAGTAATTCCCCATGACGCTTTTTTCTCTTCTCTTTTCCAAAATCGAAATTTGTCACGGGGAGTTTAACTTTCTGCTCGGTAAAATCCATGTTCACTCAACAGAGTCAAATATAACATTGAACTCTCGAAATATAAACGCTCGTTTTATATCATGAATGTCAGTTGTGAATCAAAGCTCGAAGAGAGATGATCATACACAAATCTCAGAAACAGCCGAAAGGCTATGGATTGCTTGATAAAGTTATCAATAACTTACCTGTTGAAATGCATTTTCCTGGATATCAATACTGCGGTCTCGGAACCAAATTGAAAAAGCGAATGAAAAGAGGAGATCCTGGCATTAATCCGCTTGATCAGGCTTGTAAAAAACACGACATAGCTTACTCCGATAAAAACGGAGATCGTAAAGCTACTGACAAGATGCTTGCTGAGGAAGCTATGCAGCGTGTTAGAGCTAAGGATGCTAGTCTTGGTGAAAAAGCTTTTGCTTTTGCTGTTAGCAATGCTATGAAATTAAAAGGAAAAACTGGAATGGGACTGAAATTTAATAAGTTAGTGACTGCAGCTAAAAAGTCAATGTCAACAAGTAAAAGTTCTCGCAAGGTTATTCAATCAGCCTTGAAGGGCGCACGTCAAGCTGTTAAAAGTGTAGGTGGAAAGAAAAAAGTTATCATTCCACGTGTTCTGCCGCTTCCATAAAAATTGGTGGAGTTCTTCCTTTTCTCATTCCATTGTTCGCAGGACTAAGTGCTACCGGTGCTCTAGCAGGAGGTGCTGCTGGAATAGCTAAAGCAGTTAATGATGCTAAAGCTGCGCAGAAAAATTATGAAGAAAGTAAGAGGCATAACGAGACCATAGAAGCTATTGCTTTAGGCAAAGGTCTTCATCTTAAGCCCTATAAAAGTGGAATGGGATTATTTATGAAACCTCATATTGGTCGTGGTCATCAAGTCAGTAGAAAAAAAAACTTCGATTTAACTTTGCCAAATCGTGCACTGACTGACTACGATCTAAAAAAATATGCTCATATGATGAAAATTTCAGATTTCCGTGGTGTTTTCATGAGAAATAATCTACCACCCGATGGTCCATGGCGTAATGAATCAGCAGTGATAAACTTGGACCATTTTCAAAATAGAGGCACTCACTGGGTTTGCTATCGCAAACGTGGCCCTGAAGTATTTTATTTCGATAGTTTTGGTGATCTCAAACCTCCCAAGGATCTCATGATGTTTTTTAACGTGAAGGAAGTGAAATACAATTACAAAAGATATCAAAATTTTGACTCATTTATATGTGGACATCTTTGTCTCTACTTCTTAGCTGGGAGACTATAAAAGAGATGTTCGCAGACGAATAGATTCATTAGCATCAGATTAGTCATGGAAGATAGCTTCACTCTGAGTCTCTCAGGAAACTCATCTGTCTTAGAAGCGCAATATTTTCCTTCGATTGAACTACCACAGCATAAAAATTTTGTCTTGGGATTAGTTGAACTTTTAACATTCAACTCTATTCCCAATGTTGACCATTCAAATAATAAACTTCATTTGAGCAAAAATAATATTATAACTATCCCTACGGGCAGCTATGAAATTGATGCTATAAATCAACTTTTACAAGAAACTTTGAAATCCAAAGGAATTGAATTTTCTTTGTAAGCTAACAACAATACTCTCAGAAGTGAAATTCTCTGCAGTCATCAGATAGATCTCAAACCTCGCGATTCAATAGGCCGTCTCCTTGGCTTCGCTCCTCGCATTCTGAAAGAAAACATTCAACACAGCTCTGATTTACCTGTGAAAATTTTGAGAATCAATGCACTCAGAGTAGAGTGCAACATTACTGCAGGTGCTTACATCAATAATAAGAAAGTTCATACAATCCATGAGTTCTTTCCCAGCGTGCCTCCAGGATATAAAATCTTAGAAGTTCCGTCTCATGTGATATATCTACCACTCAGTGTCAAGTGCATAGATCATCTACAAATTCGAATTGTAGATCAGGACGGAAATTTGGTGAATTTCCGAGGAGAGGAAATTACTATTAGACTTCACATCAAATCTGTATAATGGGTATCGTTTACAATTCTGGAACATATATAAGTCAGCCATCATGTCAACCAGCCATCAGTCGATCAAAGAAACTCAAACCGTTAACACGGAAGAGCATTCAGTTTCTGAAAAGCCTAGGACTAAAAGTTCGTGGAAAAAATTCACGTGTATAATTCTTTGCTGCTTCCAGAAAAATGGACGAAATTCTAAGCATTCAATCAGGTGTCGTCTTCGATGAGTCTATTGCTCATTACGAGGTACACTCCCATCAACCATAATCATCATTAAGCTTTGATAATAGTGATGAAATTCGTATTTCTATACAACATCAAGATCTATGTGGGAAATTATAGTTAATATGAAGCATGAGCTCATTCTTACAAGATCGAGAAGCGACTTAAATGCAATAATCCAGAATTGAACTACATCATCTGGCGTAACTACTTATGAAGATTGTGAAGTAAAAATAACGAAGATAGAATAGTTAATGCCATATGTTATTGCATCAGATAAACAAAAAATCCAGCTATTGAATTTCATTGGT